>VWZD01005548.1:1638-36518 GCA_013396695.1 Sakesphorus luctuosus
TAAAAATGAACTTTTTCCAGTCTTATTTGTCATTAATGCTACTCAAAATTTATTTTTAATATTCTTTAAAGTTTCCCCCTCCAATTTCATATCTAATAATAGTCTGTCTTACCATGGAATTGTTTTCCTAGGCTTTAAGAAAAGATCATTTATTTTCCATTCTGTTTTAATAAAAATTTTAATATAAGCATATTTTTTTCTGAAGGCTCAGCACTTCAAAATCACACCATGTAAAGGACAAGACAAATGTTTTTAGCGTACTCAGAGCTTCTATAGATTTTTTCCTCTCCTTTTTTTTTTTTTTGGTGTATTTTAAATGCTTGTGAGTCTATTAGCTTTTAAGAATATCTTTTCTTTTGCTTAACAGAAAAGCCCATAAGTCCTTGTTCTTGATGATTTATCGCTATGATAACAATAGATGTTGATTTTTCTTTTCTGAGGCTGTTCTGGTTTTTTTCTTATTAGAGACATAAGAAAGACAGCATTAACAAAAGCAGAAGGAAAAGAGTAATGAGAAATGCATTTGTAAGACGCTTTGAAAAGATGCTTGTGAAAAGTTGTTTGTATTAACAATACTCAGCCATTCACTACTGCTTCCTAGCAAAGTACTGCTCTGAAGTACAAAACAAATCTCAGAAAGAAGTGAAACACATATTCTAGTATAGTGTATGCCAGTTTAGGTGCAAGAAGTGTAATGATGGGTTTTATCTGCTTGCACACACACACTTCAAAGCACATTTTTTGCTTTGCTCGCTTAGTTGACATATTAATCCACTAGTCATTTCACTAGAGGGGAGCATTTGTCTGTCACTTCCCAAACTATTTAATGCAAGAGGAATTCCTAACACACCCAATTTTGTCTCCTCTCTTTTGTCTGAGGGTAAAGGGGAGGGCTGGCTTGTAGATAAGATCTCATGAATCACTCTGAGAACCATAGAGCAAAGTCAGGTATACTGTATTTCCTAACCTGATAGCTACTGGGATGAATGTCTTTCCATATACCACAGCAATGACTCACTTGTGCACACGCAGAACTTCAAGCATTTGGCCATAGTTACTCCCTGGGTACTGAAGAAACTGTAAAGTGAGGCAACAAGTTTATACAAATAACATCAGGAGGGTTTTTATCCATGCTCCTGGTGATTAAGAAGAGAATAAATGCCACACTGCCTGTGAGCCACTCAGGGCATGTAACCGTGAGGTGGTTTGTATTACTTGGAGGAGTGACTTTGGAAGCTCTGGGCAAACCATGTGTATTGACACCTTTTGCTGTGCTAGAGCTGCAGTCCCAGTTTCAGTTCCCTTGCCACCTGCTGTCCCAAACAGCGTGGGAAAGATGACTTCTCCACAAGCTCAGTCCTGAAAGACATTAAGCTGTTGCAGTTCCACTCAAAAAACCCCGAGGGCAACTGGAGCAGTTGAGCAGCTCTTAAGACATTCTATGAAAAGTTTTCACCTAAAGCCTACTACACACTCTTACTGCCTTTGACTGTAAGTGTTTATGAATACAGGAGACTTCTAAACTATGACTTTTTATTTTCTGAAGTTTTTTTCTAGGAGTGGGTCTGTTACCTAACTTCTAGGTAAATATGCTTAGGGTATTCTAGAATTAGTTGGAGAATGTCCTTTACTGTGATTAGCTCTAAAATACAGTGGCAGTGGCATTGCAAGTACCAGGAAAAATCCTGCTGCAGAATTCCATTTTCATTAGAATACACGGAAAGATATTACATGCTTAAGATAATAAAAATCTGGGACAACAAGAACAAGACTCATGGGCTGAGGAAGTACCATATCCCTGAAAATAGCATTTCCTCATTTTTAGCACACGTGGAACAATTTGGTGTTTGAGAACTTTTGGTATTTTACTTTTCTATCCTAAGGCAAGACGAAAAGGTGTTTCAAAAATATTGGAAATTCTGATAATATTAAACTCTTTATTTTAATTTAATAGTTACCAAGAGTTCTGGAGCAACACTTGAAGAATCCCTCCCTTCCAACCTTTCCTTAACAGGAATTAAATAAAAAGATCGTGATAGAAGAACTGTTGTATTTTGGTTTTGTAAGCATCATTAACTCCACCTTAATTTTAGTAATGTGATGTTTGTGCTGGAAAAGTAAAATGTTTGAACTCTAACAGGTTGCAAAAGTACTTTTTATCTTGCATTCCTGATTTATCTGGGGTTTCCATCTGCATTTCTTGTTTCTGACATTTATGTTATAATTGAAACTCATCTACTTGACCATAGCTATTCCAGCAATACTTCCTGCAGTTGCATTCAGTAAAACATGAACTCCTGAGCCTACTTTAGTAAATAACTTGTATAATTAGCTTCTGTTTCCTGGAGAAAAAAGAATAAAATTCAAATTTTTCCCTGTTGGCCACTGGTCAAAGCAATGATCTTTTTTGAGAGTAAATCACAATAGTGGTATATCCTCAGGAGAACTGTAAAAAGCACAGTGTATATTTTCTTCCATCTAAACACATCTCAACAACACTAATGAGTCTGAATGCTTTTGAAGGACTCAAACTTTTCATCATCCTTAGTGGGATAACTAGATTATGACTCAAGATAACAACATAGCAGCAATAAAGAAGAGTTTTCTTGTTAGCTGCCTGTATTTCTTCACTGGTTTGTGTGAAACCATATTCCCAAAGTGGTTGTTTTAGATAACTTTGTTCCACTTCACCATATGACTAAATAAAGCTTTGCCTCAGATCCTAAAGACTTGCCCACAAGGTATGTGTTGCAGGCAGAACTTCCCTCACAGCAGAGCAGAAGCCCCACAATACTAAGCTGCTGCTCAGAGCTAAATCACCAGTTTTGAATGTAGTTTCTTATAAGGGTTGCACCCTCAACAGCAGACTCTGCTCTCCATGACTGCAGCTCCTGATGTTTGTGCTACAGAGCACACCAGTGGGCTGCTGGCTCTCTGGGGTGACACAGCAGCCCTGCATGGCAGACAGGGGAGGAAAGGGCCTTGCTACAGAAACAGTTGTGTGAGCCTCATACCTGGTATTCCACAGTCAACAGTGCTTTTGCTCGAGGATTGAGGAGGGCTCTTAGATTTCAACCACTGAAAAATACTCATATCAGCAATCAGTAAAATACCTCAGGAACTCCTAAAGGAAGACAGGAAAGCCATGATTTGGAAATAAACCTGTTGTAATGTTTTGTGAGAGACAGGACCCATGCAATTTTTTCAGCTGAAACTGGTGTGGCTTTGGAGGGTTGCAAGTTTCACATCTTCATTTCCATCAGAATTCTTTTAAGGAGCAGATGTCTCTTTAGGTTTGGCTTTCCTATGTTTAAGATGTGGCATGCCTTAAAATCCAGATCTGAAATCTTGGGTTTCAAAATAATGCTTATGGAGGTGGAAAAAAGTGTTTTGAGAGGGATACAAAAATTCTTTTCTTTCTACAGCATCCTCTTCTTCTTAAATAAATGGAAAAAAAAATAACCCGAAGAACAGCCTACTTTCTGGGTGCAGTTTTCTTTGTACTATCTTCATTGAAGTGATTGGAGCTTGTCACCATGGTAAACAAGCAAATAGTCTGCTGGGTTGGCCTGTGCAGCAGCTCCTGTGTTTTCTTTCTCGCTTTGGGTGTCTACTGGACTTGCAGGAAGCAGAGTTGTCTACTTTGAAAAAATAAAAGATTAACGGATACTTATTGGAATGTGATCTCTTCAGAATGAAACACTAGTAGAGGTTGAAGTTAATTATACATTTAACTCCTGGTTAATGTCTAACCAGCCAGGGCACTGAGTGTACTCTTGTCATTTCAACAACACATACAAGATGACTCATCTGAGCAATGGATTAGCCCTATCTTGGGTCTATACAAAGCTTCACTATTTTCTGCTAAGAAAGTATGAGCTGTCAAGAAAGGTAAATGGTTCATACACTCCATTCTACTGACAAGCCCTGAGAAAACTTTGGTGTTTGCAAACTCTTTGAGAATCAGATATGATTATCTTGAAATAAAACTCCTGACAAAAATAATTTTATTTAGGAGTAGCTATCCTAATAATTTTCCTTGAGACATTTTTCTAACTCCTTTATAATTTCCATTTGGACCTTACTTAAATAAAGTTAGCTTTTCTGTCCTTCTTGCCAAGCCAGCCCTCCCATGACTCAGCTGATCCTCACTCTTCAGAAGAGATAAACTGCTTTTCTCCCTGTGTGAGCTACATATGTCTAAGGACTATGAATGTGAAAGGACACTATACTTCACTTTCTATCCTTATGAACTCAAATATTGGAATCTTAAGAGATCATTTTTGGTTTTAAATTCACAATATTACTGAGACAAAATCTTACATTACAGAACTGTTCTTGTTGCTTATGCAAGTGAGATTGAGCTGTGTTATTTTTTTTTTTTGTCCTTAAATGTATTTTGAAATTGGTGTTTATAAAATACGGTTTGAAATTACCTGCATAACGCTCCTGTCAAAATCCAAGAATTACTACACTTAAAAACCATATTTTACTAATCCGCCATTTTTCTAAATGTCTCATTGAATTCACTCAGGAATTTACCTTCCTCTCATTCCTTGCTTTCTGGTCCATGACTTAGCATGATCTTCCCTTTCCATTTAAAGCATCATTCTTCAGAAGATCACAAGGAACATTAGATGATTAAACTTCACATGACCTTCTGCGTTGCCAGTACTGTAACACTTATGGTGCTCAGTTGGGTCACTTCACTTCTCTAGGTTGAACCAATGAAAAAACACTGCAAATGTCAATCTTTTTTTTTCTTCTTCTTCTATTTTTTTTTTAAATAACATAAATGATCCTCAGACAATGATAGCTGGAGAGTTATCTGAGATTAAGACTTTTGTTGTAATAACTCTTGAAAACTCACAGTTCTTTTCAAATGTGAAGATAAGAGCCTAGTTAAGAACACTAAGTTGAAGAAAAACCACTACCATTTTTATTACAAAAGGTTAGAAAAAGCAGCTATCATTTGCAGAAAGCTGAGCATACTTTGTCTTGTACACAAGCAACCTGGAAATTAAAGTTTGTACCTGAGTCTTTTTTTCTGTTCTATATCTGACCATTTTTTCTTTCTGTACTTTTTTTTTCAGCAAGACAGGAGTCAATATTTAATATAAAACTCTGGCAGTGTGTTATTGATATCAGTATTATAAATGTTTGTCTAATGCATTAAGCAAACTATTGCAGGATTTGGTTTCATGTCATATAAGGAGAGAACGGTGCTTGTTGAGACTTTTATCTCATCCTTATCAACATTAGTTCTTTCTGCTTCTCAGATAGTATGCTGCACAGAAAAGTAATGATCACAAGCTGGTTAATATTGCAAAAAAAGAGAGAGGTTTTCTTGGAAAACATAGAAAATCTTTAAGAGATCAGGAGAAAAGGCAATGCATGTTTCTGAATTGTGTTGAAATATCTCCTACGCCTTTTCTCCTCCCATTACCACTAGAATGTTTCAACCCTCCCAGGTGGTGGGAAATATTTTGAAGGGGAGTATCTTTGTATACTTAGCAATGTGGGAAAGCTGTGAGAGGGGTGTTCCCTGAAAGCAGTGACTCATCTCTTGTGTTGATTCTGTAAGAGTACAGGCTTTGTTTGCTGTGGAACTACATTTTATACATACATTTTTATTTAGGCATAAAACTTTCACTATATGTACCTAAAATTAAAAATTCACAAAACTACTTGAAATTATATACCTATTACTTCAGGAATGGTCCCCAGTTCTTTTGCACTTTCCCGAGCAGAATCTTTTGTTTATGCAGGCTCTGCATGTATTGGCACTTATCCCAAGTCCTAGTAAAATTTGCAGTCCTTCTCTGATAAGAAAATTCTGAACGTTCCTCCTCTTTGCAGGTGATTAAGGGAGATACCTCTCATTTTGCCAAGGCAGTTAATGGCTGGAGAATTTTTCTTGAGTCCCAGAGATGTAAACACTGGTAATCTCTGGTTAGCCAGATGATGCTGGATCTCCAGTTTGTTTTCTGATTTGGAGGACTGAATCTAAAGACCATATTGTTTTGTAATTCCAAGGTTAAGTGTTTTCAGGTAAGCACTCGTGCTGTTCTTGAAAATGCTCAGTTTTACTTAAAATGTAAGACCATTTGCAGGTGAAGTCTCTTTCTAATTTCTAAGCTATTAAGGTTCTCCCTTGGTCCAATAATTATTTCATTACTTCATACAAAAGGAAACAGAGTTTGACAAAAGAGTCTTTTTCCTCTCCCCACTGACTATGAGGAGTTTAATCCCATACCTCTGTCTTCTCAATTCTTTCAGAATTAGTCACCTGATATAGATGATATATTATGTCTGTTACTGAGGGCTGCAAATTCCAGCTGGTGTCCAAACACCTGAAAGCTGGTGTTGTACTGTTCGGTTTAAGGGCCTGCATGACATCTAAGCTATACACATAAGGGTGTTTCCACAGGAAACTCTTCATTTAGATAAAATTACTGTGATTAAGACTAATGCAAACCAGGATATCTTAATAAAGATCAATCTACGTGTTTTACATTTTTTTGTAGGGTTTGTACTATGTGGGACACATATTAACAATAATCTCACATATCTTTCCATATCATTAGTCATAGATAGCTTAGGATACATATCTTAAGTATGGGACCAGTCAGAGAGTTTTTTCTTTAGTATTTGACTAAAGACCCAGTGATTTTGCTTCCAAGATTAAGATAGTACCTAAAAGAACCAGAATGGATCACACTGTAAATTTTTTCCACTGACAACTGAGAAAGTTCAGACAAAGTAAACAAACAAAGTAAAATTTAGGTATCGAGTGTAAAATGAAGTTAAGTGAGATGTCTCTTACTGCCACATTACAGTTCTGAGGTCACGGCTTCACTATTTAAATTTAGGAATAGGAGCAATATACATTCCATAAAAGCCAACTGATTTTATGGAGGCCAACCTGAAGTGAAAGAGCTTGTCAGCCTATAAACATGGTTTACTAGATCTTGAAAATATCAAAGGCAATATAAAGGTTTGAATAGACAGGAGCAAAATTGACTATTACTATCACAGTCGCAGTGTGTGAGGAGAACAGTTGGAAAGGCTGAAAGTGTGTGCATGGAAGACTGTTCCTTTTTAATTTGTATCTGCAAGCTTGATTAAATTCAGATAAATGATTTAATATTTGCAGTGAAGTTGCAGGAATGGTGAAAATATTCTAAATTCTCTCCAGATCTGAATAAGCTTTCCAGCATTATGTAAGCCCCAAGAGGAAGAACTGAACACTGATATTCAATTCCATAATTTAATTTACTTAAAATTTCTTGGATGAAACATGCTGGAATTATGAGACTAATTTCTAATGTGCTGACATAACAAGCAGTAAATTGACTTGATAGAGGAATCTATTTCCTTCCTCTTTTTAAGCTAGAAGTGAGTTGTTGGATTCCCATTTGTTAAACTCAAATAATAGCACTATAACTGTTCACCTTATCTAAGTAGGCTGATACTTTCAGGTCAAACAAGTTCTATCATACTGTGATTAGTTCAACCTTCTCTTAAAACTCCATTTCAAGGAAATCATCCTTAAAAGCACTTATGCTGAATTGAAAGCCTAATTTCATTGCTTCCACTTGTAGTCTGATAGGTCTATCAGAGCTGTAACTCCGCTCTTTTTATGGCCTTTATGAATAGACTGTTGTTAGCTGACCACCAAAGACCACAATCCAACTTTTTTTCAAGTTTCCAGAAAGAAACTACAATGCAATATTGAGGGTTTTTCCTTTTCCACAGGAAACCCCATTGATAGCTTGGTTTTCATATTAAAGTCAGAGTCACAGCATGTCAAATCCATTATCAGTCTCACATCAATTCCCATCTGAAATCCTCAATTACATAGCTCAGAGCACAATTCAACAAGAGAAGCTCTGTGATAAAATGCAGTGAATGTTTACTGGAATATACGTGTGTATTTATATCCTTATATACGTATGTTAATTTTAATATTTCCATTATAAAAAGCAACGACTTGCCCTAAGCCTATTTATAATGCTCACAAAATGTTCAGAGATTCAGCTAATAACACGTTAGCACTTAGCCAGCTGGAGAATTTGTGACGGCTGCCAATTACTTAGAATTCTTCTAATAAACAATAGTTTCTCCCCCCTTGAAATATATGGAAATGGCCTATTGTTAAAGTGCTGCTGTACTGAAATGGCACCTGTGCTTGCTGTAACATGGAACATTGCATTCCAAGTGAGAAACAAAGCTACATGGGACTCCTTGTCCCAACCTATTCTCTGCAGAATCCATGAATTTATTCAAGACAAAAGAAGAGGGGGAAAATGGAACAGGGCAGCTCTCTTTGCTGCTTTCATTAGGACCATGTTTACCTGTCACCTACCTGGCCCATAGTCCAAAAAGATTGAGCACTGTTTGTGCAACAAATAGATGGTCAATAGAATGTTATTCTTTTAAACCACTATTCATGGTATCTATATATATATTAATAAAAGAACCTACCTCAAGGGCTTAGCAACCTCTGTGCTAACAATTTAACATGTTCCTGCTCACTCAACTTATTCTTTTAAGTCATCATTTTTTTTCCAGTTTCACTTCTACTGTATTCAGTAATTAGTACAGCCCATAAAATGTAATTTTCAAGTCATGAGCTTGTAAACAGGATTTTCCTTAATTTCCTGCATAAATCTCTCCAATCCCTGTGAGTTTATGAAACAGTCAGTTTCATAGTCAGTAAATAGGCTAGTTATGGCAAACCAGAATGCTCCTGCTCTGGTATGATGGAGAGTAAAGCAGAACTTTAAAGATACTTATTCAGGTGAGCAAAGGATAATTTTTTTTTTAGCTCTCACTGTGGTAGAAATTTCAAAATTTCTATTCAGTTTCACCAAGTGTTTTTCATGGGGGGAGAACAGGCAGTTCCGCAACCTTTCCATTGCCCCATTCAGATCTGTGATCACATTTAATTGCAAAACACATCCCTACAGACAAACACAATGGACAGAAACTACAGAAATCAATATATTGGTTTAAGTTCTTCTCTAACTGTCAACAACAAAACCCCATTTTATAAAATACAGATAAACTTCTCCAGGCATAAATCTCTTCAGACACACTGATATTCAAATGTAGAATCAGAGCTGTGGTCCAAGAGACCAAGAAAGGTCTGTTAAAGGATTCATGCAAAGTACTTCTCCAGTGTACAGGGCTTTTAGGATTCAGATTTTGGTTCCATGTGTGTGCATATATGAGGCTTATATTTCTAATGTCCTGGTAGTGTGAGCTCACATTCTGATTCAATTTCCACATGCGGCACTGGAACAGATTCCCCAGGGAAGTGGTCATGGCACCAAACCTGCAAGAGCTGAAGAAGCGTTTGGGCAACACTGTCAGGCACATGGTGTGACTGCTGGGGATGGTCTTGTGCAGGGCTCAGAGTTAGACTTTGGTGATCCTTGTGGGTCCCTTCCAACTCAGGATATTGTGTAATGGGATTGGAATCACTCCAGAAGGTGGTTTTTGACTCAAACCCATGTCTAGACCACCCTACTTAAAACTAATACATATTCTCACAACACATATCTGAAGACTCTTTAGGGTCCTAGAAAAACCTTCTCAGCATTTTACCCATGTTCAGAGGTACTCATTATGTTTACTACAACTGGTACAATAAATCAGCCTGCTAGCATTCCTTTCTCCAACTTCTGGAATCTAGAAAAAATAAAAAAGGCAAAATGTCCCGAGGTACTGTAACATGCCATTTTTTTCCTGGAAAAAACCAGCAGTCTGATCAAGGCCAATTAACAAGATTAGAGTTAAATGATTTACATGCTGTAATAAAAAAAGTCTGCTACAG
Organism: Sakesphorus luctuosus; assembly: GCA_013396695.1. Classification (NCBI taxonomy): domain Eukaryota; kingdom Metazoa; phylum Chordata; class Aves; order Passeriformes; family Thamnophilidae; genus Sakesphorus; species Sakesphorus luctuosus. The sequence goes on from VWZD01005548.1 coordinate 11,480, forward strand.
TCAGCGTTCAGATCTGTTTATCTGCAAGGCTTTCCCATAAATGCCTTTTGCCAGAAAGGGCTGGAATGACCTCCAAGACAGGCTGCTTAACTTGACTGTACTCTTGCTTCTATTTTAATTAGACTTTAAGTTGTAAGTATTTACTAATTTCCCTCTGGGTAAATAATTAAGAAATCTTGGTTTGTTTTGCTAAAGTTCATCTGGCAACACTTTCAGATCACAATCTAGACAGGTCTGTCTTAATTAAATGTCCTCTTCCAGTGTCATTTTTAGAAGCAGAAGTTTCTGAGATGTGAAGATTAGAAGTATGGGGAACGAATAGACCCAGCGGTGCCTCAGACATGCCTGCCTCTCCATATTGCTGACTCCAATAGGAGTCTGATTTCAGGTATTCCTGTTTTATCCTACCTGCATGTTCCTTATCACATCCCAGTGCCCACCACTGGGATTTTCAAGTTAAGTTCCCCTGTGGCCTCAGTTATTAATGTCAGAGCTCTCTTGGAGTCTGATGGCCAGGAAGGTGTGGGCTCTCCACCCCCAGACAAGAGCAGGGTGTCCAGGGGGCACTGGGGACAGCCCCAGCCCTGGTATTGGGCACCTCCCTGTGGATTGGGATGGGCTAAGGCTAGATGGCCATTGGATCCATGGATGGGCTGTGGGGGGCTGGAGAACATCAGCAGGGATTGACAGCCCTTGGGGACTGACATGGGTCTTGGGGCATGGTGGAGTGGAGTTATTCCCAAGGGACTGGGCAGGTACTGTGCCCTCAGCCCCGACCACCAACAGCAGAGGTGCACCATCACATGAGAGCCACATGAACAACCTGCTGGTTTTCATATTCTTTCAGCTTGTCCAGGTCCATGCAGACTTTTCCTCTCATAGCCAGGGTCAGATTCTGACATGAAAATCAGTTCTCTCACCAAGTGTAGAGTCTTTTCAGGCCAACTGGAGAAACATATCTCCTCAAAGAGAAGATCACATTATATTTTTTATCACCTATTTCTGAAAATGTAATAGAAAAATCCTCCACATGCATTTCATGCTAAGCCGCATGCTTTAAGTATGGTAAATCTGTAAGTACCTAAAGTCCTGCTCTTGCAGTAGTGCCTTATCCTGATGAAGACCTGTCATCTCATTTTTTAATCAGTGCTGCATATTACAGGAGTAGCAGCAGTTGAAATATGAACACAAAAAAAATCTAAACTGAAGGACTACATAAATGGTTAAAACAGCTAGTTGATGGGCACTGTGCTTGCTCCAGAATTATTCAATAAAAAAAAATAGTTGGACTGTAGGGAGTTTAATAAAATTATTTGCTCAACAAGAATTTTGCTTTAAAAAGGAGTTGTGAGGTTGATTAAAGGACAGGGTAGAAGTAAATTCTTTTAATGTCAGGTTAAATCAATAAGACAGTCACATATAGAATATTGCATTCATTTTATTTGTAGTCTGTCTTAAAAGTTCAAATGGCAGTTTATTAGATACATAAGGAAGAATGAAAGTAAGGATTGCTTAGTTTAAAGAAGAAATCAACAAAAGGAAAAGAAGATAGGGATATGCAAAGAATAATTGGAGAAGGTTACTGAGGAAGCATTGTAACCCTCTGTCAGGTCTTTATGGAATTTTAAACCAATTAGTTATTAACATAGATAACAGGAACAACTATAAACCACAAAGGATTGTATTAAAAACCATCCACCTATGTTTCATGCATACCACAGATAATAATCTAGAGGTTACAGAAAATAAATTGTCCTGATGTTTAAACTATCTTTTAAATTTGTAGCATGGAACTGTTTGAAATCAGTTATGATTGTAATGGATGTGTGCTTGCATGGATGCATGTACGTTAGTAGAGATTGATCGAAGCTAAGAGAAAGATACATGTCATTTCAGTGACTCAGGCCACTTTGCAAAGGGTTTGAAGCTCTAAAATTCTTTTCTGCTTTCCTGTTTCTCCTTGGATCATGCCTATTTTTTTCTTGGGTCAAATACTAAATCAAAAAGAAAGGGAGAAAGTAACAAAGAAAGCTATACCTGTTAGATAGCTCTTTAATTTTATCCTACACTTATATATAATAGAGAATCATAGTAACTGTATGTTATACTTCAGGGATTTCTTTTAGTCTAAGAACAGCACTAGACAATATCTGCTGCATCCCAGTATGAAAGACATGTTATTAAATTATCAGTACCTGCAATGGAATCCAGTGACACTGAAAAGAAAGACAAGAAAAAAGATGACAAGCCTTGTCAGGGCTTCTCTAGTGACAAGGGCTTTCTTTCTCTTATGAGACGAAGACATAAAAAAGATGCTAGTGAATACATTTTCAGCATGATTTTATTAATACATTTAAAAGACTGATCAGAGAACAGAATACTGTGCTAAAATGTGTTAGAGGCAAAAAAGTCTTTTATGATTTTTTTTACCCATCCCACTATTTGTTAAATACAGATAAAATCCATATTAAAATACTCACATAACTGCACCAGTATAACCTATCTTTTCTATTGCAGCTTCTGGTCACTTTGGTAGTGATGTCCCAACACCAGCCCCCAGTTTTGGGGGCAAAGGGGTTAGAGTTTCCTTTCCTAGAAGCGTAAAACAACATGCAACCAAAATCAATATTTGATTGGTAAAATTGCATGGAAATGCTTAGAAAGGGATCATTTCTCCCTTGACATAGACACAATTTAAGCAGACATCTGGGTGGGAGGAAAAGAAAGGAGGCACTAAAGGGGGTCACAAAACAGGTCAGTGGCAAATCTGTGAAGAGAAGCCAAGCATCATGTCATCAATCCTTGGGCCTCTAGGCAAGAACAGTTTATTTGGGAAATTTCATTGATATCTACCTAGTTTTTATCAAACTCCACTCAGCTGAAATAATATTTTGCTCTAATTCTCTTAGGTCAATCAGGCATGCCAGGACAGTTCATGACTTGAAACTGTAATATAGTGCTGTAGCTGTCTCCACAAACACCAGAAAAATGTGCATGTGTTGGGAAGAGTGAGGGCATTTAGAGTTCTCCTGTGGGAATGTGAGAGATGTTGCATGACTGCAGCTTCTCCCCTTGACTGCTAATCCAGACTGTAATTTTTTCTTTGAGTAACCCTGCCTTCAGCCACCCTATTGTCATTATTCATCTCCTCTCTGGGGTTTTAAAGTTTTGATTTGGAAAGGGGATCATGTAATCAGTAGCCAAAGAAACAAAAATGCTGTAACCTGGGCAGAGTTTGGGTTGGTTTTCATCAAAAAAACTGTTGCATGTCTTGCGGCAGGAAAATAGGGCTCTTTCTTTATTGGACTTCCTCCAATATTCCTAAATTGCTCAAGACAAAAGCTTGCAGCTGAGAGTGCATGGGAAATTTGTGCTGAAGTCAGTGCATGATTTGCATGTGATTGCTATATGACCCAATAAGTGTGTAATCTGCTTGTGTTCTGGTTTTAATTAGGTACAGGCAGCCTGTTTCCAAAATAAATAATGATTCCAATGACAGAGGTCTTTATCCATCCACAGCAAAACTCTAGCCAAATTTTCAAATGGGTTTTATGTCTTTGTTTATACCTCTTGGATTTCTTGCCACTCAGAAATAGAAGTGACATATTTCATGTGTTCTATACTTCCAAGTGTATCACAAAAGGTGAACATGAAGTCACAAGAAAGTTTGTTCCTAAATNTGATTCAATAAATAGTTCATCTGGCCACCTGACACACATTCTTTAAAACTTTATACATTAACCTGCTGTTCTTACTCCCGCAAAACAAATAGAAATTCATGGGAAAAGTGTGGTATTTTCTCAGGCTATTGTAACAGAAGAACTCATCTCAAGTCATAAACTCAAGGTGCTACTGATATTGTTGCTATAGAGCATGAATCCATGAATCAATAAGTATTTTAATTTATTATGCATCATGTGTTCTTCCGCAATAATTTTATGCAGGATATGGTTACAGACCAGTATTATTACACAAAAGAATTAAATGTATTATAATTTATATGTATTTGTTTCTCTAGTGTTGTTTAAAAAACCCCCAAAACAGTTTAATTGACCGTTTCAATAAACAGTGATTTTTTATGTTCATATGAATATTTTGCAAATGTTTACTCTTTCTCTTGCCTTCCTTATTTTGAAGCTGACATAGTTAAAAGTACTGGAAAAGGAATTATAGATTGAGCAGTAATGTCAGTTAGGGTCTACATTATTTTAATTAAACAATGTAGATTCTTTCATTTTCAAGAATCTCAGAGTAATACATGCTCTTTATATATTTACATCTTGACAGCACTGTTCTCATCAAAGCCTGTGTTGATATTTTCTTTGATGTCAAAAACTGCAGTGTTTGTTTTCAAGCCTCCCAAAACATTAAGCATACGGGAGAGAGGGAGGTGAACAAGGAAGAGAAGGCACGAGGAGATATATTTGCAGTCAGAGGATTAGAAGTGCATCATGAGAATTTTTTTCTGGACTAATCAGCCTATTACAGAGGCTTAAAAAAAGGTAAGCACTGGGCAATCCTCTTTTGCTGCACTCTCACAGTTCCTGGGAATCAACAGCTAAATACCTTCCTGGACCAAAGATTTTGTCTATATTCTTTTTTTAATATTGATTAATGGATGTGTCCGCCTCTAAATTGTGCAGCTAACTTTTGAACACATGACACTGTCCTCTTTGATAATAATCTTTCGCAACAAATTCCACTCACAGTAATCCAGCATGTAAAAGTCCTCCTTTTTTTGTGTTTATTTTGAAGAGCCAAATCTGGGAAATAAACAATATGTACCATAAAAAATGATACTATAATTGTACATTTGAACCTTAACTGTATATCATAATTTTTCTACTCTTTATAAGATTTGAAGCAAAGAGTAGAACACAACATGAAAATGGTGTATATTGGGTCTGGCTGGGGTAGAGTTAATATTCCCCATACCAGTTTTCTCAGTGGTTTTTATTGGCAGCTAGAAAGGTGTTAATTACACCCCAGTGCATTGGCTGCTGCTGAGCAGTGTTTCCACAGCATCCAGGCTGCCTCTCCAACATCACCCCCTCACCAGCACCCTGGGAGTGGACAAGATCTTAGGAGGGTACAGAGCCAGGACAGCTGACCCAAACTGACCACAGGGATATTCCATACGACATGTCCACAGCAATTAAGGCTACGAGAAAGGAGGAGGTCTAGGTGGCACTCATTATTAGGCATGTCTTACGGTGAAATCGCTATCTGTACCAAAGACCTCCATCCTGAAAGTGGCTGGACATCACCTGCTGATGGGAAGTAGAAAATGAATCTTTTGTTTTCCTTTGCTATCAGTCACAGCCTTTAATTTTGCTTTATTAAACTGTTTTTAATCTAGACCTGTAAGCTTTTCTCCATCTTATTTCCTAACCCAGGCCCCTGTTCTGCTGGGAAGGGGAGTGATAGAATGGTGTGGTGGGCACTTGGTATACAGCCATGGTCAACCCAACATGTGGTGATATGTCCTTACAGTAATTTCTGTCATAATAAAGCTGGCTTACAGTTCAAAACTGTCAGGTAAAATGAGAAAAAGACAAACTACACCAGTAGCATATGTGCTCAAAATAGAGGATCTTCTAACAAACTACATAAAGACATGATTTATGTAAGTTTGAAGTGAGTTTTATTCAGTAAATCAGCTAATAGGAGATAATATGGCTGTGCATTGCCTTTGACAATATAATTTAGCCTCTCAGTTAACTGATGAGAAAGAACTTAAGANGTTTCTAATGGCTCAAGTCTTGATTTGGGGTTTTTTTAATACTATTCTTGAGGAAAATCCTCTGTTCCATATTACTCACCAAGTTGCTCAATTGCTTTCCACCTGTTTGCAAGATGGTTGCAATTCTATGGTGTTCTCTATTAATAGAAGTTAAAGTTCACTGAGATGGTAAAATTTGGTAACCTAAATACATACTATGATAAGTAGCACAGTCATATCCCTCTTTAAAAAGGGTAGCATAGAAAAAAAATNATCCAGGCTGCCTCTCCAACATCACCCCCTCACCAGCACCCTGGGAGTGGACAAGATCTTAGGAGGGTACAGAGCCAGGACAGCTGACCCAAACTGACCACAGGGATATTCCATACGACATGTCCACAGCAATTAAGGCTACGAGAAAGGAGGAGGTCTAGGTGGCACTCATTATTAGGCATGTCTTACGGTGAAATCGCTATCTGTACCAAAGACCTCCATCCTGAAAGTGGCTGGACATCACCTGCTGATGGGAAGTAGAAAATGAATCTTTTGTTTTCCTTTGCTATCAGTCACAGCCTTTAATTTTGCTTTATTAAACTGTTTTTAATCTAGACCTGTAAGCTTTTCTCCATCTTATTTCCTAACCCAGGCCCCTGTTCTGCTGGGAAGGGGAGTGATAGAATGGTGTGGTGGGCACTTGGTATACAGCCATGGTCAACCCAACATGTGGTGATATGTCCTTACAGTAATTTCTGTCATAATAAAGCTGGCTTACAGTTCAAAACTGTCAGGTAAAATGAGAAAAAGACAAACTACACCAGTAGCATATGTGCTCAAAATAGAGGATCTTCTAACAAACTACATAAAGACATGATTTATGTAAGTTTGAAGTGAGTTTTATTCAGTAAATCAGCTAATAGGAGATAATATGGCTGTGCATTGCCTTTGACAATATAATTTAGCCTCTCAGTTAACTGATGAGAAAGAACTTAAGATACATTACTGCTATAATAGTGTAGAATTAGAATAATTTTTAAGCTAATGATGGCCTTGTTACTGCTCAGAGGCAAATGGAAAAAGATCATGTTTATTTTTCACAGTGTTTAACTCCATATTCCTATTGACACATCTTGCAGGTGTGGAAAAAAATTAAAATATTGAAATTTTTGTTTCCTATCTGACTAAGGCTGGCAGAGTCCTTTCTTCTGTTCAGGCAATTAAATACTTTCCCAGTGGGTGGAGGTGTCAGAAAAGATTGAACATCTGACTCTCCTTTTAATTCTTTGAATCTTGCCCTCTGGTATAAATCAAAGCAACTTCACCAATGAATCTTGAGAGTACAATCTCATCCATTNGCTGCTCTTTATTTCTTCTAATGATACCAAAAGTGCTAGTTAGTCATGAATTTACCTCTCACAGAACAAATCAAAACAAAAAAACCTTGTAGCATGAACACATTTAGCCTATACTTTTATCCTTATGGCCCTGTTTAATACAAATTTGAGGTTAGAACAAATGGCACCATCCTACAGATGTAGCTGTAACACAGTATGCGGTTTACGCTGAGCCATTAGAGCTATTAAAGCACATTAACATTAAGTAGTGTAATAACATGAACTGTGCCTCTTGCATTACTGAAATGCTTCTCTCCTTGGTACTTTTATAGTGTAATTCTGTATGATTTATTACTGTGCAGCTGAGATAATTTCAGTATTACACATTCGATCATTTTGTTCTTGATTGGGTTAGTCATAAGTCTCTGAAGGAAATTTGGTTTGATTAGATAGTTGTCTTTGGCTGAACAGGTGAGTTCATCCAAATTATGGAAGTACCCGCTACCACTTTACCAGATTGCAATCTGAATATTGATCTGAAATGGCTGTACTGAGTGCTTTTAGATGAACAATTCTGAAAAAAACCCGTAATACTTGTAACTGGTTTGGTTCTTTGTTTCACATGCTTTTTGTGGTTTGTTATTTAATTGCTTTTTTTTTAAAAAAAAAAAAAATGTCATGACTTATACCAAGATCATGGAATTATAGAGTGAACTTAACCAGAAAAAAAAGTGAGTTGATATAATTTCCCTAAAGAAGCTTAACAGAGAAGTGACAGCATCAAAATTAGAATTTTCCCTTTCAGCACTATAGCTGTTGTTTGCAGTAGTGTATCTGACCCTTCTATATTTTAGCTTTATGCTAAAGTCAAAGTGCTGAAGTTTAGTCTTTTATTTGGAACTTTAATATTGGTATTTTTTTTCCTGAAGTATTGCTGAATGTCTCAGATAAACTACTGACAGATAACGGTATATTACGCCAGACCAATGGAAAATCTTTTCATCTGCAAAAGCTGTGATGTTTTCTTGTCTTGTGAAATAAAGCTTCATGTCCAGCTCTTGCAACAATGTATTTTATCACAGAATAATTGTTACTAAACTGGGTGCGATTCAGTTGCTTTCCTTTTAGCATTGAGCTGTACTCAAAAGCCAGAGAGCAAAATAATTGTTAGCAGATCAACATTCAGTGCCAAAGATACAATATCACATGAAAGATTTCTTTTTTAAAAGTCTAGAAATAATGTGTCTTCTAATATATCTTAGGCTATCTTGGCAAACCTTTGGGTGTATACTGTACACTACTGCTGAGACCACAAAGGGAAATAAGCTTCCCTATGTCCAGCTTTGGTCTGTTGTTAGTCTTTTACTTAAACACAGCAATAACAAGGACTGTGTTTTAAAGAAAGATGTAACATATTACAAGAAGGAACTATATTTTATCTACTTCTTCTATTTATCAAGAAGGACTTTCCTCTCTGTAGTTCACAGGTAAACAAACAGCAAGTTCCTTGCAATGCTGTTGTTTACATGGAATTCATTTATTCATTCATAGATACTAATTTCAGAACTCATATTCTTTAAATACATTAGACATATCATACCTTAGAGATATGAATATTTAAGTATAATATTAAAGGGAAAGCAAAATGTAATCCAAAAAAAGCTTACCAACAGTAGATCATGGCAGCTTTTTTCTGATTTAACAAGAACCTCCAAACCAAACAAACTCAAAAACAAACAAATCACACACACACACAAAAAGTTAAAACCCAAACAACAACAACAACCTAAAAAAGCCCCCCCCCAAACAAAACAAACAAAAAAACAAACCAAAACCCAAAGTCCTACTGCATCTTCACAAAATGAATGAAGCAGTTATTTTCTGTCCTAACTTCTGTCAATGGTTCAGATGTGTCACACAGAAAACTGATCTGAAGAATGTACAACTTGAGGAAGACTTGTAAACTAAGTGAGGAGCTAAGAAAAAAGAAAATAGAAGAGAGAAGAATCAAGCTGGAGAGTAGAAGCTAGTTGAGTTCCTTGAGGATCAGGTTTTGGTTTCATTAATTCTTTCACTTAGTTGTTAGACATATTCCAATGAAAGTCAATGGTGTCAGTGTCAGGGAGAACCAAGACTATATATGCAGAACATGTCAGACAACCGTGAAGACTCATGCAAAATGCTAGGGCATGCACTTGGCAGGATTTTATGTTACTTCCTATATGCTGAATATAAATGAGACAGAGGAGGATGGATTAATGGAAAGATTGTCTATGAAATATGATGTAGTTATGAAAGAAGCATATGCAGAATTATCTCTAGGATGACACAAAGAAGATTTTAAGGCATCTTTAGGGTGGGAGAACTGTTCATTTTTATAATTAGAGAAAAATGTTAATGGTAATTTTGAAGAATTTTATGAGACTTCACCTGAATTAATTTTCTGTTCTGGTTATGCACACCTAAGAATAAAGAACTCCATTTGAAACATGTACTTGTGGTCTGCTATTGTTGTTTGATCAGAGGTAAACACCTACAAGAAAACTAATAAAGTCTGATGTACTTGATCATGTAAAGAAAATAAAAAAGTGTGTTATCTTCATGTTATTTAAAGATGACATGCAAAAAAAAAAAAAGTAAAAATTGAAGTTGCTGGTGCAAGAGTAAGTGAAAATAAGTATGGTTGTATTTTAAGGTAGAAATTGGGAGACCCATATCCACCACAGCAATTGTCTAACAGATGTCTCTTAAGCTGCATGCATGTAACAAGCAGTTCAAGTGCAGCTTTCTACTGAAGCTATAACATATGACCTGCAACAAGACTGGTTTGGTATAATGGCTATTTACTACTCCAATTCCCTCATTGCCCATTCCTGTAAGACAGCAGGAACCAATGGGTCCACTACTGCAATGCTCTGACTGCATTCCCAGTCAAACTTCAGATCTCTAATCAGAGGTGTTTTTCTCTGTGAACAGGCATGGAATATCTTATCCCCAAAGATTTGTGAGGAATGTGGGGCAGGAGAGCTATGATAAACTCATATAGTCTTGAAACCAGAAAGTCTTCCGTTTTTTGGGTTCTAATGTGGTGAGCAGAAACATATAAATGTTACCTGGTACACAGCTAAGTAGCCTATGGGGTTTGCTGTCCCTGAGCAATGATATAACTGACTGAAACCACCTAATTAATAAAAGAAGAAGAAGAAAAAAAGATTTGTGGATTCTGACTTATTTCAGTCATAGAAAAGATACTGTGTGATGATGATGCACATGCAGGAAGGGTGGCTTCCAATCTCCTATTGAAGTGGATTAATGCTTAAAACGAACTGTAACAATGTGAATAAGAGCTGGAGTATTAATCCAGGCTTTAGAACTTTAAAAAAGTAATAAATCTATTCATAAGGGATTGATGAAAACATCTGAACAGAACTTTGCCTCTTCCTTATTTGAGCTACTGAATTACTTGACCCTTTTACATATTATCTGCTATCTATATATTTCTTATCTGTGCTTTGCTGCTTCCTATTCTTTAGTCTATTAATAACCAAGGTAAATGACAGCTCTGGTGTATAATCAAATCTGTTGTTAAAAGTATCATATTGAAATTCCTTTCTCATGTGAGACACCTTCTGTGGGGGGCTGCACAACTAACTTTTAAATGGCAAAATGTAACTCTTACCCTGACTGACTGTCATGGATGTTTGCATTCTGGAAATAGCAAAGAAAATAATGGAAGGGAAAAGGAGATGAAGAAAAATACCTTTTAAGCTACTGCATTACCTTTTTAGAACAATGCATATTTTTGCTTTTTATTTTTCCAATACAGTCTAGCTTCTAACCAGACGTTTTATTTTTCTTGGGTGCAATGGAACTCAGCTTTATATTGTTATCCTCTAAGCTTCCTAAGAAGGAAGAGAACAAGGTAATGAATATCTGCCTACAGCAACACTTATATTTAATGAGCAACCCCAAATCTATGAAATAGTAAAAAGCCTTGCAAAACAAACAAATAAACAGACACGAGTCCATAATTTTAAACTGTTCTGGTTTGAGCTGTTCTACATAACATTAAAAGGAGTCCTGTCCTGTCCTGACCTCACTAGCCTGTAAATCACTGAGTGCAATCCATGATAACTTTTTGTACATTTTGAAGAATGATGATTCCCAATCCATGGGTTTGACCTCCATCATCCATTTTAAGTTTGTCCACTCTCCTGCTTCATCTCAACAATTTTTACAGTAAGTTGACCCAATAACCTCACCTGTTGCCAACCCTCTCTGTGAAGTTAATCAAAATCCGTTATTTATTGCAGGATCATACCTTCCAGGTGCTATAGTAAAGTGAAGGGGTGGGGAGGCAGCCACAATTAGCAATAAAGCCAGACCCTGAGTCTCTTCTATTTTCTTGTGGTTACACCTGGGGTAGGGGATGAAAACAAGGAACACAAGAAATATTGACTAGCCTGAATACTACTAACTACTGTGAGGTTTGTTGTCTTGTAACCGCAGCATAACAAAAGGTCCCGTTTCAATGTCTGTGAAACAATAATGAAGGGGGGAGGGAGGGAATGAGGGAAAATAGTTTTCTTACAGTTATAAAAGCTGTCCTTTACATTTTGCAAACTGTCAAATCTGACAAATTTACCTTAAAGTAAATGTCTTTAATACCTGCACAAACGGCAATAAATAGAAGTGAGATGTCATTGGAGAAGGAGGAAAAGCACATTTGCCAACTATTTCATTTTCTCCCCATCCACTCTTCATAAGTGAAAAAAGCTAATATCTTGAAAGCTTATGAGCTGAATGCCTGTATCCCATCATGAATACTGTTATTGATTCTGCAGTAGCAAAGTGAGTGAGGCAAAGCGAGTGAAGCAAGGCAAGGATTGGAATGTAAAACAGGTGAAATAGCTTTTGACATCTACTTCACAGTTTGTTTTACACTGCTTCAAAAGTAGCTGGCTTTCCAATGCCATTAGTGCTGTTTAGATGAATGGGCATTACAACAGCAGATGGAATTCTCTGATGACAAATACAAGGTAATGAACATGGGAAGAAATAATTTGAACTGCTTACACACATTACTAGGTTGTAAATTAACTGTAAGCAATTACTCAGGGTAAAAACGGGGATCGGAGTAGTAGTTTCTGGCCAATGTACCACAGGTGATAAAGGAAGTAAAATATTTATATATATCAGAAATGAAATTGAAAATAATTTAGCTACTTGCTTATGGGTTTGTATTGTTAATAGTCACCATGGTATTTATGAATCTTCTGTGCAATGTCATTAATATTAAGATATATCTGTGGAATAAAATGAAGTTTCTAGTGTTTTATGTGCCCGGGCTTCAGGTGTTTTTATGTGTTTGTGTTAGTGCTTATTCACATGTGCATTATCCTTCTCTCACAGATATTTTACAATGAAATAAGGGATGAAACTATCACTCTTCTATCAGTCTTTGGTTAGTGTGTTGATATGATGCCATATAAATTGGGTATATATCTCAGTTTTATTTGACTGGATGTGCCTATACAAGAAAGTTTGCCTAGGCAGCAAACCTTTTGCAAGAGACAACCTCGTTACCTACGTTTTGCCTGAAGTAATTAAATAATAGAATATGTATAGCTTTAGGGCAGCGTGCCCTATTAAAATACCTTTGTTCCATTTTTTGCATTTTTAAGTAATCAATTAACATTTTTTTTATAATTTACATCCCTTTCTTCTTCTTGTTATTTCTCTGCATATAAGAATTACTAATTTTATGTTCTGTCTATGCTTATGTTTCTGAAAGTTTCCTGCCAATTTAATCCTATTAACTTCAACAACATTTCTTCCAATGTATGGCAGAGTAACTTACATTATTTTTTATTAAATTCAACTGACATTATTATTCTGAATTAATGACAATTAGAGAAACTCCAGTAGTACTATTTTTATAGCATAAATAATCTAAAATAGTTAAATGTGAATTTTCACTGGATTGTCCCTTTTTAAATGATACATATTGATAAATTCTGATGATAGTGAGAGTTTACACTTTCAAAAGGTAAAGCTAATTTGGTTTTCACTTTTATTCAGGGCATTTATTTGACTTCTTTGACCAATTTTCTATAATATTGTACTAGTTTACATTACTTACAAGTGAAACATAGTTACATACATAATAAAATATTTAAATATTATTTGAAATAACTGTTCTATTTGAACCCAGACAAAGTTCCAAGAAAAATACTTCTCAGGCTGTTGTGTCTTTGGGTTGAGGAAGGGCAGTCTGAGCTGGAACAGCACTGAAATCCACCAAGAAATATGACTTTTTATTGTCTCAATTTTTCTTCTTAAGTTATGTGTACAAAATGCTGAAAGATTTAAACCACATGATGGTTGGGTGTTGTGGCTTTAAGGGTAAAAGGGAACCAAATACCTGTAATTTGTCAAGAATGAAAGATAAAAGAAAACTTAGACAGGAGTCCATACTGCAGATACAGTATGTATTACAGGGTACAGTATGTGCACATTTGGGAAATATCCATGGATATATTTGTTGCAACTCAAGTTGACAGATGTACCTGTTTTAAGGAAGACTTGAATTTTCCTGAGCTACCTTAAATTATCACTGTAGTAAAATAGTCTCTATGGAGATGTTCCTGTTACAGCATTCTCTGCCTTCCCTTTTTTCCGCCTATACTTTAAATAATGTGATTTGTGTTTCTATATGTTTAATAAAAAGAAGAAAGAAAACATTAATTAAATGAAGATAGCTCAATATGGATGTAGGAATGAAAGGAACCTTCTATGTTATCAAGTCCAGTTCCTAGTTACACAATTATGTTCAAAATGGCAAATAAAATATGCCCATAATTGTTCTCTGTTGCTGAGGTCACCTGAAAGGAGTCACTCATGTTTATTTCATGTTTTTTCTTCCTTTCCAATGTAGACTGTGCATTACAAATGGTCGTCAGTTGATGACAGCTCGCTAACTCTCATGGTATTTCTTAGGGAGAGGTGCTGGAAGGTCTGGGCCAAAACCATGCTAGGGATCAGTTTTATAGTGTAGACAACTGAGTTCCCATGCTCAAGAGGATTTCTTGGTATGGTGCCCATCACTAGTGTGGGTGTAATTAATACCTTTACAAATTGATTCAACAGTATTAGAACTACTAATTTTTTGCTCTTATGACTTTTGTGAGGTTGTTCTAGAAGTTTACTTCTTCAGTGACTAAAAATCTTTATCTAATCTCTATTATAAAATTATTCATATCTAGAATACATAGTTTTGTTCTTGTAACAATGTTATAGAATAGTAAACTAGACTATACTCTCTTTTATCAAACTCCTGATTTATGTAAAGTAAAAGGAAAACCACCAAGATAACAAATTCAGGATCGAGATGTTCTGCATTGAATATTTGACTACAGTTTCTGCCAACTTTTCCTGTAAATCTACTTAGTAATAGTTAACAGGATGTTTTGTATCATAATGATCAAACAGAGTACATTATTGAATCCTGTGGGTTTTGTCTGGGCTTGTGGACCCCAAAGACATGATGAAGAATGATGAAGTTTTGTTAGCTGTTTAATAAGGAAATCTATTTTGCAAATTTGTCCATGCAATAATTTCACAATAAATTATCATTCTCTTTTATTTTGAATGGCTTTGGACTCAAAATTATTGATCATGAGTGTATAGAGGATTTATAAGGATTTCAAGGTCATAAAACTGAGAGACTTATTCTTAGCCCGAGTGTTCATTGCTCATTTGAATATCCCAATTAACATCGGTGGGAAGTTGGTGTGATTAAATTACACCCAGTATGTAGACTCTTGCCCCGTGCAACTTTGCCAGCTACTCACTCTTGTCAATTTAAAATAGTATGAAAAATGCATAAACCCTCATCCTGAACAGCAAACTATTAACACAAACTGGTCAAATGTTGGTGAAATATCTTATCCTTCTGGTATGTTTTATGATCATTCACCTATTAGCATCTGCTGGAAATGCATTCTTTTGTTATGTGCAGTTCCATCTCATGCAGCATGACAAAAACCCGAATATTCTCACATGGTCACGCACATCTGTGGACTTATATTGGTGTCTAGGTTAGAGCTGAAGATATTTAGTGCACAACGCTGAAACTTAATCAGAGGATATTCTGCTGTGAGGTGGAATCATGGCTCAAAAGGTGCTACCACCATAACCACAGCAATCAAATCATCACACCCAAAGGCAGTACCAATTTTCATTGCATGCATGCAAGCGGAGACTTTACACCACACTAGTAATGACTATATGAAATAATAATTAAAAAAAAAATATAAGTTTTCAAGTTTTTAAACTTGGCTTTCTTAGCCAAAGGAAGATCTTTCAATTTTGCTTCAACATTATTTTTTTACTTTATTATTTACATGTAAAAAAAGGACAGATAATGAAAGAGAAAATTGTTCAAAGAGCTGGAAATTAAACTGGATGCTGAGATTCTCATCCAACACCACTGCAATTCCAAAAGTCTCTACCAGCTTCAGGAAAAGGCTGATATGGGAAAGGTCACTGGGTATCTTACAGTGCAATATAAGGCCAAGAGACTGGATATTCAGATTCTCATTGCCCTGCAAGACAATTGCCCATGTTTCCACTATTCTTATTGCTTCTGGTTATTATTTCTGCTTGCTTTGCCTCTGTAGCTCTCTCCCACTGTGCTACATTAGAAAACTGAAGCGCATGCTGAGTTCTCACAAGGCCTTTATCCTCTGGTTTTCACCTCAAACAAACAAACAAAAAGTACAAAAGTGCTTTTCATAGGGATGTGGTAATCATGGTAGCTACAGCTGGTTTATTTATTAATTTATTTTAATAGCTGCTAAACAATTATGCATTTTAATCTATGGAAAAGAGAAAAATGTGTTCTTTCTACATTTTAAGAGTTCTGCTGATTTTGTAAAAAAAAAATAGCATCTGAAGAAATTTCAGGTTCATTACAATGTAGCTTTTATAATTTTAAAAATTATTTTATCAAATGTAGTTATTACTGAAGTTCAGCACAGTTTCTTCAAAAAATGCTTGACATTTCACAGGCAGACAGATAGAAGGTTTCTGAAATTTCTTGGAGACATTGGAAAAGCTATTGTAGCCATTGAAAACTGCTGAAATATTACCATATGAAAATCACCCTTCTAATTTACCACCCTTTAAAACTACAGACTGAATGTAGTTGTGCCAAATATCTTAAAACACTGGCCTCTTTGAGAGTTATTCTTTCACAATGGTTTGGAGGATAACAGATATTATTAGGGGTTAATTTGGTGTAGTAAGAGATGTAGAACATAGAAACTCTGAGTCACCTTGTAGTGTGTCTATAAAGGAACTTCTCATTCTGGTGGAAACCATCTCAATTGTGCCCGTTGAACCTGTAATGCTGATGCTGTATCAGCCTTTAGCATCTTGCCACAAAGTAGGATTCATTTCATGAAATTTACTGTCCTGAACTGATCAGCTCATGATCTTTACAATCTGTGAAGCTTTAGTCAATATAGTCAGTGCAGTCCTGGGTCCAATTCATCTCCTAAGTAAATATCTATCTGAAATAGCTCCGGTGAATCACATTCCTGAGGTATCTATTTCTCCCCTGTGACTATTAAGAGAGACTTAGGTCACTGGTTGTGATGTTAACATTTGCATTGTGGGTATTGAAAGGCAGGTGAGACAAAATCCAGCCAATGTTCTCCAGATAAATTAACTTACCAGTCTCTGTTCCTTCTCTGTGATTAAAAAAATAGTTCACACACCTGACAGAGAATTGTTAGTCTTTTATTGCCACAAAACTGCTATTTGTCTGGTTTCCAGAGTATAAAGACAATTCGTTTTTACAGTGGACATCACTCAGACACAGTGGGTAGCAATTCATGCTTGACCTTACTTTAGGTCAGTTCTGATTATCACTGTATCTTATGGGCATGATGAACTGAATGTTCACAATTGTAGGTTTGATGAACTCAAGCAATTGAGTGATATTATAAAGCTGATCAAGATTCAAGTCCAGTGAGAAGCTTGCTTCTCACATGCACTTGACCTTGAGGGGAAAATATATATACAAGAAACAAAAGTTAAAAATAATCTGAGTGATCAGTGAATAACCTGATTTTAAAGTCTCCTGAGCACAAAATTCTTTGATTTTATAAGGGGAAAGTGCAGAAAAAATTAAGATTTTTTAAAAAATCTATAAATATGTTTTCACAGTCACTGAAATGTGATAATCATATAGCTATTGGCTGACATGATTACAAGACACAGTCAGGATTGTTTGCCTAGTTTAATTATATAGTTCCCACATGAGTTCTTTTACATAAAAACTTAATTCTTCACTTCATCTACTCCAATACTCCTCTCTAGACATCTCTTTTGAAGGATCTTTATCTTAATGTTTTTCAGAGACAAACTATTTCAGTTTGTATACTGAACAGTGGTTAATCTCCTTGAAGCACTTCCCATCGCAGGAAATTGGAATGAACAGATGATAATGTCTCTCCTGATCAGACTGAGAACCACGGCCTATATGTGGGAAGACCAGAAAAGCAAAAAAGGAAGATCTTGGAAGAAATGGATGAATGAAGGGTGTGAAAAACCACTGTATTAAGAAGGATTGTTTTCCATAGTTCTTTGAGTTGACCTCACTGAGCTGGGTTATCCACTCATCCTAGGAGCATTCCCAGAAGCTTCTGGTTCAGGACCTGCTCTAATCTCATTTAGCAGATTCCAGTGCAACTTGTGGCATAGCAGAGGGATGAGGGACACAGTCTGGGGCAGTGACAAAACAAAACAAGCACACATGTTCCATGAACTGAATATGGAAAATAAAGGAGGAGAGGAGCTTATGGAGTGGGAAATCACATTAGTAATCCCCTTGCCAGCATAGTCCTCCAACATTTCCTCTATAGGATAAGGGGTCAGGAGATAACACTGTACTTTGACAAAATCCGGAAATGTCAAAGTTGGGTCCTCCTCAGACTCAAGGAATAAAGAGAGTAATTCCTCTCCTTCCCAGAATATCTGAGAGAGACCCAGCTTCCAGAAACACCCAGTCAATACAAGGAGAAACTGAGAGTAAATGATGGCAGTTTGACTCATTCAATGAGTGAAAAAAATCCTGCACATAACGGTGCTGCAGCAAGGATATTACTATTCTCTCTCAAACCCACCTTCCTTGTGTATTTTCCACATTCTAGTCATACTTGCATGCATGAAAATAAATTGTTTTCCACTGCATAGGACATTTTCATTTTGACCTTTGGTTGGAACTATGGGCTCTACTGGTGAAATCCCAGCCAGCAGGAGTCCCCAGATCTCAGTGGTTGGTAGGCAGTGTCATTACAAGGTAAACCACAAAAACCTCCTGCCAGCAGCTGTCCAGGTGTTACCCTGCCATGCTTTAGATCTCCAGCAGTCATCTACAAGCAGTGCACAGTGGGCTGGAGCAAAGATTTGCATCACCAGGGAAAATCCAGCATAGCTGCTCAGAAGCAAGACTGCAAACAAAACACAAGCCTTAGAAACAGTAAGAGTAGAATTTCCTTTCCTGATATTAAAAGTCTTCATGCAGCTCATTTTATGGGTACATCTCTAAAAGGTTTAAGTGGGATGAAAACAGTGCATTTTTATGAGAATTGGGAAAACTGAGGCAGATATCAATAAACAGCAAGTTAATGGCTTACCTGGCTGACTACAAACAATTAGAAAAGTGTTTATAACTGTATATAGGCTATCTACATCTGGATATCTCTTGATCCATTTACTTATATGGTATGCTTTTACCATCCAATGTTTGTGGGGTTTTGTCATTATTAAAAAAAAAAACCAACCAACCAACCAAACAAACAAAAACAAAAAACCCTCTTTAGACATGTACTGTAGTTTTCTTTGTAGTGAACACTATAAAAACCTGCTCTTGCCATCAGTGGCTACATCCTTGCATTTAATTTCCCTGTATGGAGTTGTGACAAATAACCTCTTTTCATGCCTGAGTAGTTATTATATCTAATGGTTACATCGTTTAACTGTAATAACCAATGCTGAGAAAGTAAGTCATAAATAACCAGTTGTTTACTCAATGCATTTTTCTTATTGTGGTATTTGTGAAATATTGATGACATTTTCATGGACATATTAACCTATTGGAAATTATTCATGAAAGAAGTTCTGCAACTATTTCATGGTCTATAATTTGAGGAGTAAGGCTGAAGTATCCTTTACAACTACCAATGTTTAGGGGTTTTTTTCACGTAATTTTGTTCTATTGAATGGTGTTTAGATTTCTTTAGGCAGGAAATATCTACTGTGATAAGAAAAATGTCCTGCAGCAAAACACAAAGTTGAAATACTTCATGTAAAAATCACCTCTTTGTCTTGAAATGAAAATATTTATTTTTCAATTTTCCATAACAATTTTTTGCTTCTGTATATATTTTCTGCAGAATTTTTTTTTTTTTTAACAGGTTATGACCGTTGTGGTAAACACACAGGTTTTGCTTAGTTACATTTCACTGGCCACATGAAAACACTCTCTGCATCCTCAAGGAACAACAACTTTTCAAAGAGAAATCTTTACTTTTGTTCCTTTCATATTGTCTTTTCTGGTAGAATTTTTATATTATTAATCTAATATGTTATTGTTAGATGATGCTTCAGTCAAAAAATGAGATCTTAAAGCAGGCACAAAGCTACTACAATAAGTTAACTTATTCATGGGGACAAGACAGACAGTATTGTTCAGAAAAGCTTGTCTAGCATCAGATGGGAAACTCCAGCAAGGTGGAGAGAAGACCACTTTCTGTGATAAACTCCATATAACCAGAAGCACCATAACGTGCTTCCTTAGCTATGACTTCTGAGTAAAACCACATTTGAGGTAAATGCTGAGAATAGCACAAAGAGAGAAACGTTTTTAGTGGAAACATCCCTTTTCTTTCTGTCACTTTCTGGTGTTGGTAAATATGTGAATTATCTTGCTGGACTAATAATTGTAACTGAATAAAAAAGGAAGGAAAATACTCTTCTATTTGTATGAGGAAGGAAATTCTAGTTACAGCACAGCTGAATAATCATGGTTGCTGTGCTACAACGGTTTGTTGATTAAAATAAGCATATAAAAGAGTGACTCTGTTATCAATGATCATTGATCCATTCTACAAGCAAAAATCAGCTGCTAAGCCTAATAATCTCCTATGGCATTGTGCAGTGAAAAAATGAAAGCAGCAGCCACACTGCTGAGTCAATATTTACAACTCAGTGGGATTTAGTTCCACCAGGAGCAGAAATGTGTGATGTGTCAGTGGTTTGGAGGCTCTGATGGGGTGTCCCAGCCACCCCTGGCTGCAGACAAGCAGCCACCCAGCTCTGCAGGTGTCCTGTGCCCTGTGGGGAATGACAGGTGCCCAGTGTCTGGTAGAGCCTTGTGTCTCACAGATGTTTCTGAATGGTGTTTATGGGAAATAGCTTTGTTCTAGGCAACAGAATAGCTCATTTTTCTACTGTCCTGTTTGCAAAGCAGAAATATTTTCCAGCTGATGTACTGAGGTGCATTTGAATGAGTGAGCCTGGCAGATTTTTTAGTTCTTTGCAAGGCTGTTATTAATTTGACACACTATGGTAGAACATCACCTTCAAAGTTCCATAATAGACTTTTTATTTGAAACTGCATCTAACACGTTATATGAATTTATTGAATAGCCTACGTGCAGTCACTAGAAATATTGTGTGAAATGTTGTCACCTTCTACAGGAGCAACACACTTTGTACAAGCAACTCAGAATTCTGCTGATTGGCTTGTGTGTGAAAATTTGCAGTACCTGGTAGAACAGATGTATTTCTGCTAACAGGACTGAAGGAAAAGCAAGGTCTTGGGGTCATTTGGTGGTAGAAAAAAGCCCAGATTCTGTCAGAAATGTGTCTATAAACCATGGCCAAAACCACACTATGAATCTGCAACTTCAAAGTTAGGACTACTGATTTTTTAAGACTTTGAAAGACCAAGAATCAGCCTTCTCTAATATGAACAGAAGTTATTGCGAAAGCAAGGACAAGATGTATGCAGTGACCATACTTAATGAAGCTTGGGGGTACTACCAGAAATAAATCCACAGTCCCTAATTTTTGTGAAGCTGCACCTGTTCATGCAAACCTGAATCTTACCACCTCATGGATGAAGAACTGGGATCCAGTTAAGGTTGGGATTTTTCCACTGACATAAAGAATGAAAGGGCAGGGCACAACCCAAAGAACAGGCAGCTGTGTGTGTTGTTGTAATTGACTCGAGACTTGGAGGTGACAGGAATTGTGGCTTTGAGGATTTGCCATCTCTTTCAAGTGTATGTTTCAAGCAGAGGAGCATAAACACTGCATGGATGTTCACTGCTACAATTCCATTTCGAACCTTACTTGCATCTAATCTGTCTATACTGCAGGTTAAAGACTAAGTTCAAAAAAGTCAATTCCCTTATCTTCATCTTTTACACTAATTCAGAATGACCATGACACAGAGCTAACATCAGACCCACTCAAGCAGCCACAGTGTGTCACTGCTCCACCCCGACTGCTGGCTCAGGAGTCTCAGAACATCCAGGTGCAAATCAAGAGCTACAGATTTGGTGTGGGTTTTTTTTGTTTGGGTTTTGTTGTTGTTGGTTGGTTGTTTGTTTTTTTTTTTAGTTTGAACACTTTTGATACTCCCTAAGGTGTGTTGTCCCATTAAACAAAGTCTGAGGCACTAACTTTCTGGAGTTAGTAAAGGTGCCAACCTCAGACATGAACAGGTAGTAAAACACCAAGGTTAAATAAAGCAACATCAACACAGAACACTTGTGGGATTTGTATTTAGAACTTTTGCATATTGACAGTGAATGTAATTCCTTTTTATCTGAGACCATTCTCATTTCTTTTCTTCACTGAGCTATGAATATCCAGTGGCACCTTGGAAAGCAGCAGTTTTCAGCTGATTTGGGAAATTGTCAACAAATAGTGAAATTTAAAAATATCTGTGTCTCGACCAAAGGCATAACTGCTTGGAAGAAGGAATCTTATAATTTTAGTACATTTTAATAAAACATATTGCATGGAGATCATGACTCCATTTGCAAGCAGTCATGCTCTCTCCCTGGCAAATAAGACACCTGATTTTATGAGAGGAAAAAGATAAGGAAAATTTTAAATTAAATTAAATTAAAGCTTTTCAGGAAATTTCTACTGGAATTCCTATGGGAAAACCTACTGGGGAAAAAAAGATAAGAAAAAAAGTAGGATAAATTGCTCTAACTACTTTTTGGTTTTAATTTTATTGGTTAATACCAGCTCATGCCTATTCAGTCTGTGGACCACAGAAAGTGCACATAAAATCATGACATGCACAGAGGCTGAACATCAGCAGCACCAACTGGTTTGCAATGGGGATCCATTCCTGTTTGTCTGCACTACTTGCTAATTGTAGACAGCTTTTTGTTCCATTGGAACAACCAGTTTGTGAGCTCTGACAGCTCAGCAGTGTGAACCAAAGCATCCTAACTGGGAATAACAGGAAGGTTCACTTCAAAATCTCTCTTCTGATTCAAGCATAAACAGACACACACCCAATGAAGAGATATTTGTGTGTGCACTGCCTTTAAAGCTTCATACAGGCTATTCAATATTCACCTAATAGTCTTTAAGGCCAAGTAGCTCTCATTTCTAGTAATTATTGTGAGGCTATTCAAAAGCAATTTCAGTGTTCCTGGCTGGAGAGTTTCTCTGAACTTGATCTTATGAGTCTGTATATAATAACAGGTTAAAATATAAATTAAACTGCAATTTGTAAGGCTAATACCTAAGCAAAGAAGATACATGTGTCTCCCTCCCCTACTCAAGTTTCTGCCTTGTTTGTGTGAAAAAAATCTCTGCCTCCTGATCAATTTAATGGAAAAACAGCTCTCCACCAGATCATTCCAGGGATGCTAAGGCTAGATGTAAAATTTTAAAAGCTACTGACACCTATGACTATATGGAAAATAATTTTAGGCTGTTCTTTGAGCTGCCTATCACAGTGACCTGCATCAGGAGAGGCTTTTTGGTGATCCTAGGATCTTGCCTGGTGACACTGAACCTTTGTTCTCTTTCTCAGATATCTGAAATTTGGAGCAGCCTGTCTGATACCAAAACAAAACCTTCTCTGCAAGTAGCAGCACACCAGCACAGGAGAAAAGAACACTTTTGATTTCAGAGACGATAACCAGATGTATGCATACACTGACTGACTAAGAGCCATACCTATTCTGGTTTCTATACTAAGTGCAGCAGGCTGTGGTCTGGAAGTGAAGATAAAAAGCTTGGAGTGTTACTGAGTTAGAATGGGTCCAGTTACTCAGGAGAAAACTCAGTGTTCAACCTGAGTGAGAAACAGTATTCAGGGCTTCCTACTTGTTTTTCCTCATACATATATATAAACACATATGTGCATGTCTGCATTTTAATTTAACCATCAAGCTGAGGAGAGGATGCCATAGCATGCGGTTAATGTCCCTTGGCCAGGATGATAAATCCCTTAAGTTAAACAACTATGTTCACACCACCAGGGAAAAAAGTCACCTGTGCAGTGGAAGGAAGAGATGAGCTCCAACTGTCACTGGGAGCCCTGCAGGGCACACGCAGGGATAACTGAAGAGAGGTTGGCCAGAGACTTTCCCCTTGCTCTCCTTCAAGGCCAGGAGGTGGATCATCTCAAGAGCATACAAAGGCATGCCAAGAGCACAGCATGACAGGGGAAGCTTTCACATTTTCTGGGAAAGCTGCATGCCCTGGTTGCTCTCTGGAGGGCCTGTACCTACCTCTATACAGTCTGGGATGGTTTTCTTTGCTTTTTTTTTTTTTTTTACACCCTTTAATACCAGAGGGAGAGGGAATAGAGAGTGGAAAGAGGAAATATGTCAATCAGAGAATGGGAAAAAGAAGAAAATAATCAGTGCATTTTAATCTCTTTCCCTTTTGCTCAAATGGGAAAGAAGACACACTAAGAAACTAAAAAAGGATGGGTTTTTTCACCTTTTAGATTCTAATAGAACTTTCTGTTATGTGAGGAGGTAAAATGTAAGAGACAATTAATTTTAACAACAAGATGGAATATAAACCTTGAAACTTTTAATTTAGGAATTTTATTTAAAAGTTAGACATTTTTATGAAAAGAGAAAGTTTTTACTATGGTAAAGTCTATTTCAAAATAAAGTCCTTTTAAATGAAGACATTTTATCATTCTTTAACCTACACATAAAACTTTATCCTTTTGAAATGATACATACAACAAATGAGACATTGAATGACCTTAAAAAGAATCCTGAATTATGTTCCAAGTCAGATTTTTAGGACTTTGACAATTATCTTGTTTATATAAAGACAAAGGAGGTCCTTGAGGATTAGTCAAAATGTTTTGTTGATTATTTTGTGAAAAGTACACATATTTTATTTCACCTAAAACCTGCAAGCAGCAATGGTTTAGAAAATGTTTATATATTCAAAGGGATTTTCAATAATTAGTTTCTTGATTCTAAAGAAAAAGCTTAAAGATAGGCACACAGGAGATTGAGAAAAACCTCTGCGAAGAACCTTAAAAGAAGCAGTAGATTGAGAGCACAAATTAAGAGCTAGGGAGGAGAGGTACATAATTTGCACAGCACAGCCCAAGAGCCCTCAGGGAAGGAACTGGACATTCACCAAAGAACAAAAATCAAAACAAAACAAAACAAAACACCAAAAAAACCCCCCAAAACAAACAGCAAATCACTTAGAACCAAGCAAGACTTTAAGCATCTTAAAATATTTTTCAGAGTTATTGTTTGTGACCATTTTTCGACTACTATATTTCTTCAGGTCATAAAAGAAAAGGAAAATAGCTAAGGGAGTGAGTTTCTGCCACGTGTTGCAACTTTTTTTACATTATAATGCCGTGGTATGATCACCTAATTTATATGACTCAGGG
>VWZD01005548.1:38201-84878 GCA_013396695.1 Sakesphorus luctuosus
TAATACAGAGTTGTTGTTCACAGAGAAGCATTTTATGACTTTTCATTTGGGCCTCATTCAGTACTTTAGTGGGTCATATTACTCTGCCAAAAGCCACTTAGAAAGTATACACCAAATATCCCATCAACATGGTTGTTCCTTAGGATTTTTCAAAATCCTATTTTTATTTACATGTTTTGCTTCCTTTTTCCTCTGCTGCTAGCATTGTTTTAAAAAGTGGCTACTAGAACAAGTACCTAATTAGATATTCATCTTAAACTCATATTTATAATTCACACATAAAGATATGGAAGGTTTTTTGCATGTGATAGTTAAATAAAGCCCTGTCTTGGATAGGTGAATACCTCTGCTCTCCTGTCCCCTTCTGAACCTCAGAAAGTAAAACCAGTATCATTAATGGGCTTGAACATGAAGTTACATCTCTCTTATTGATGGCTGATGAGTAAAACTGAAGACATTGAACAAGAAAACTGTTTTCTCCTTTCCAGTTACACCTTTTCCTTTCCTAAAAGTCTGTTTACATGGGATAATTGTATATTTAGAATCATGATCCATGCATGCTTTTCATGCAAAACATCTGTATTCACTAAACTGTTCATAACTCAGAAGCAATAAGGTAATGACTTAATAAGAGCTGTTAACACAAATAAGGGGATTAAAAGCCAATTTCAGAGCAATTAATTAAATTGGGATTTCTGTTCTAAGTAAAAAAATTAATTGTCGCATTGTAAAAAGGATACCCGAAATTAATCTTAGGAAAGGGACCATAATTTAATTTGAATTTGTAATTCTTCATTAAAAAAATATAGAAGAAAGAATACATTGTTCCAGTTAAGCTTTCTGTAACACAGGTTCAATATATCTGAAGGCAAAACTTGCCATTAAGGGAGGGTAATTCTCATTTTCACTTTTTTACTCCAGCACTGTAAAAATGGCCTGATCATGGGTGTAAAACCAATTTGCCAGAGCAAAGTGTAAATTAGAAACAGGACAAAAGTTTCAGCAATATTATTGTGTTGAGATGCTCTACATCAGCAAGTAAAGAGAAAGGTAAAACTGAAACAGCCTTAATACACTGAGTAACACCATCATTTCATTCCATTATGGTTTAGTTCTATAACTTAGATTTATCAAGAGTAGTCAGAGTCCCTCGACAGAAGATAATATCACCATTAATACATATGGTAAGGCTGAAATTGTGCTCGCTCTTTACCTCTAAATATTTTGCTCTGGTAGATTAAGTCCTGTGTCTAGCATTATTGTAATAGTGGGGGGTTGTTGATTTAGTTACATACTCAAGAGTGTACTCTCCTTTTGAATGGTGCACATAACTTCCATTAATGGTACTGGCAGTTGTGTGTGCATGTCAAGATGAGAATGCTCCCCTCTAGAAATCATATATGAAAATCCCTAAGGGAATAATATTTTCCACAACTACACTATTACCCTATCAGAGACTAAATAGTTAGCATGCACAGTAATTAAGCAAGCACAACAGGCAAATTCAAATTTCAGGAGTCTGGGTTTTATTGTTACAGATGTTCTTCGAGCAAAGTCTGCTCAGCAGTTCCTTGGGTCATAAATGTTTAATTTGTAATCTATTTTTTATCAGTTTTGTGCAATGCAAGCTCCTTGTAAACCAAAAGTATTTTGACAAGTGGGTTTTTTCAACATCTTGGAAATTTAAAGTAATAGTGGTGTTTTAATACTTTTCTTCTAAAAAACCCCCTTCCTAATAGAAGGGTATTGTTATTTTTAACTCTAAAAGTCGTTTCATTCTCTTTTGACTAGTGTTCTGAATTTGACAGTGAACAATAAGTAGATTTAAAAAAAAAAAAACAACAAATATCGGAGGGCTTGATTCTATTAAAACAAGTATGTGACCTTAAAAATATGTCCCATTTGGAAATGATCCTAGGCTCCTGAGTATCATTGTGAAAGCAGATGCTTGGAAATGTCCTATAGGGCTTTGAGAAGAGATGAGGGTACACAGCACCCTGAAGGTTCAGATCTGGTGAGCAGGCACATCAGATGTACACTTCCTATTCATGTTGCTGTTTACAGATGGTAGTCTGTTTGCACAGATTGAATATTCTCCTGTGAAAACCATACAAGATACTTTTCCAGTGTATTTTTGGATTCACTTTGGGTTACATCATTTATTTGCATTGAAAAGATCTATTTAGTAGACTCAGGAACACAAAACAATAGCTGTTTCAAGTGATATTTATCTTTTGTGACTCAAACAGCTGTCTTCTCTATTTGCATGTTGATGTGATGTAGGTTGCTAGTTAACAGGAGCTGATAAAAGGTAAACTGTTTTTTGAAAGACTGAAATATAATATCATAATGATTGTATGTGGAAACTCATGGTGATTTAAACATATTTACATTTTATCTTCCACCATCTGCCCTAAACCAGAAATATGTTCATCCACACCAAGATGTGTGCTCAGGACACTCAACCCACCAGACAGGAAATTACTGTCTTCAGCTTCACAGAGTTAAATATTCTTTTGGCCACTGCCTGACCCAGTGTAGCTCTCTTTATGCTACACTCAATAAACAAATAAACACATACATAAAATAAAAAATCCTTAATTCTTAATCTATGGACAGAGGTAAACTATATATTTCGTACAATGCAATTGGCCTCTAGTCAACAGTGCAACACAAATAATAACCTACAAATAAGTAATTATTCTTTGATGATTTAAATGAAATTCTAGGGTGGAAAGGCATAAGTATTTACCTATTTCTCAAATGTGCTACAGAAAAAAAATCACGATGATATGGTCCTGAGGAAGCAGTTGCATATTTCAGAAATGCCTGATTACCTACCTGTGTTGCTTTGCTTTCCACAGGATTTAGATATATGACTAATTCCTGATCTAAAATGGATGTTTTCCTGAGCCTTTATGTACCAAAATGTGTACGTGTCAGTCTCTATATCCCAGTAACTTTCAAAGTGAATTAGGTCAGTTTTGAAATTCATGTCCTCTAAAGCTACAGCTCTACATCTAGAAATACCATGTAGGAATTGACAGTGAAACTTGCTCTTTGGGTTCATCCTTTTGTAATAAAGTTGGAAGACAATTGGGCTGGGTCAGAACACACCTGAGATGAGACCAGGGAAGCTGGAAGTTAGGGTTTCCACTCAGCCCCTGAAGCTGCCCACAACTGGACATGGGAGAAAATGGGGGCATATTCAATGTTTGGTACAATAGATCCTTAGATTTAACCCAAATTCAGTGTAAAGCTCTAGACTTGTTTGCAGGTAGGGAGGTGCGGCCTCCTGCAACAAGCAGGTGTGATGGGGCACTTCCCATGGGAAGGAGAGGAAAGGAGGATCAGGTAGCTTTGCCTGGTGGCAGCTCTTGCAGCTTTGAATCTTGTGTCTATGAGATGAGGTGCTGGAGGCCTTGGCTTTTCCCTCCTGTCCATGCTATGCCTTCCATGTTAAGCAAAGGACAATGCAGTCGAGCAGAGTGAGTAAAATCCCTTCTCCTGCATGAAATGGATTCCATGTTCAGTGCCCCATCTATTGCTTTCAATCAAATATTGTTGGAAAATGAGCTATAATAACATTTCAATATTCTTCAGTTATTAAAGTTAAACACAGAAGAATAATTCTCCTTGGTAATCCAAGGCATTAAAAATGAGAAACATAGTATCAGAAGATTCGCAAAAAATTTAAAATATTTATAGAGGTCGTTGTATTCTGACTTTTCCCTGCCTTGTAACTTTTCAAGTGTCATCAAGGCTGAAAACTCCTGGAGAGGGAAGGAAAGAGGAAGGGAAAAAGAAGGGGAAGAGGAAGTGGTAAGGAGAAGAAAAGTTTCTAGGTCAATAAGCAAAAAGCTAGAATTCCAGCTGACTTTGTGGCAAAGTCACAAGGAATAGAGGAAGTGTCACCAATAGTTCCCTTGGAAAATAAATTTTCCACAACTTGTGCAGCTGGGGTCAAGGCCAATGCTCACAAACCCAGCCAATTTGCTGACAAAGGTATCTTTCTCTTGATGGTTTACCTGATGTGCAAATAGTTGAAAGGATAGGAATTTTTTTCATTTTTTTCCCATTTGTGGAAAACGTTTTGTTTTTTTTTTCTTTTTCCCCAAAATGCTCCAAATTATCAAAGGTAGGTAACCTCCAAATATTTAGCTACCAGAATTGTCAACAAGCTGCATTTCTCTCCTTTAGAGAGTGAATTTTGGTACTTTTTGAAGAGAAAGGACCAACGAGAGAGACGTGTCCTTCAGACAGATTACAAAGCAGAATCCATTGTTACATAGAATACAGGAAGCATAAAGCAAAAAATGAAACATCCCACAACAACTTTTCCCCCATCTACATCTTGAATTTTTGTTGCCTCTAAAGATAATATTAAGGCATTTGCAGTTGTGGTTATGGAACATTTTCAGTGAAATTTCAGACATTTTTCCCTAGAAGACTGAAAACTCCTCCCCCACACACGTGCACACACACACAGCTAGAGTGCTAAGTCTACTTCAGTTTATGTGCTTGTTCCTCTGCCACTTAGGAAGGATCTGCTTCCTTTCATTCCACTTCTATCCCCATATTTTTATGTGAATATTTTACTAAATTCTCCTTCACACTCAATTCCACTTGTTTTCTGCATCACATTTAAGCTCTACAACAAATTTCATCTCCTCACACTACCAATATCCCCCATAGTTTAATTATTCCCTACCCCTTAACTCTACTTCAGCAGCCAAACATCCAGCTGCAGCTACAGTTACCAGATGGGCAGTTCTGTGCTTCCAGCCCCAGCTTTGCAGCCTCTTGGTTGATGGCAGAATCTCTCCTAAAATACATTAGAAACATATTTAAATCACTAGACCCTCTAATATGAAATTTCTTAATTTATTGAAAAGGTTTTTACCACCTATTTTTGTTTTAGACAAAGGCTCACAGACAGATAATAGATCTCCTAGTAACACCTGAATATCTTTTGTGCAATGAACGTACACAGCTGGACTCAGTGCAATTCTTTGACTGATGGTAGTGGAAATATTGACTCTGGTAGTGAAAGATGAAAATACAATATACAATAACACAATACATCCTCTGCTTTTAGAAGTGATTTTCAAGGCTAGATATTTAGTAACTGCTCTAAGAGATGTTTGTAGATCAATTTATTTTTTGTTCTGTGTCCTTTGGGAAATGACCTTGCTGCTAAGAATAAGAAAGGCAGCATATGTGTTCCTTTAGACATGCTGAAATAAAAGGAATATCCTCACACATAATGCTTTTTCTTCATGGATATTTCTATAGAGCACTACAGCTCATGCCTGTAAATCACACATTTATTACCCATGTGCATCACATCCTGCACTCACTGAAAATAAGCACAAGTTTTCACTTCAGCAAAAGTTTCCTATGATGAGATTAGGGCCAGATTGTAAATGGTAACTAAGCTCATGAAAATGAATGCTGTGTGATTAGATACCTTGACCCTAAAAATGCCCCTTGCCTGGAAAATTTTTCAGTGACTTCTGTAGACCTTGGTACTGGCTCAATTCCACACCTGTAAAAATTCCAGAGGAATAAAGTACTATTTTGTGGATAGAACCTGTTTTATTGGGTTATTTTTAAAGAAAAAGTTGATTTATTGTAACAGTTCCCACAACTGAAGGGTATTTGCTATGCAACTAAGCAATTCTTATCCTGAAGAATCTTCACTAAAATAAGATCTTGTTTTGTGTCATGCTCTGGCGCTGCATCATATAATGTATGATATTACATCTTACATATTATTCTTTCAAGTTGGGGTTCCAGATTCCTGTGTAACTTTTCAGGCATAGTTTTCTTACCAGCATTGCGTATTTACTCCTTCAAAATATTTTTAAACATTTTTTATACATCTTTGCCAGACTACTGCATCACCATAATATTTGAAGAACATATCTAGAAAACACTGTGAGAGAAGTACGCAATAGATTGAAGAACAGCTCACTAACCCTCGACTGCTAAAAAAAGGGCTGAATCATCTATAAATTACGGCTAAGCATTTTGAAGGTCTAAAACTTATTTTGAAGCTCCTGGATCTAATTTCTTCAACAGAGAGCTACAAGATCCAGTTCTTTAACCTTATAGAATAATAATGAAATATTCAAGCATTTGTAGTTCAAGATGTTGGCAAAACTAGGGGGAAATAATCATATGTATTCTTTCTTATAGCAACTACTTTTTATCATTTCCTGTAAAGAAACCAGAGAGAAGTAGGTGGTGTGTTAGTCAAAGGTCAAGGAATTCAACCAAGGCCCTTCATACCCTGAAGCAAAGAGAACAATCTGCATACAGGAGCCTGCTTTTCCCAGATGTCTACTGCCCCTGAGGTGAGGCAGAGCCCTCTTTCCTCATTCACTGGCTTTGTTTGGGTCCTGGTTCTGTGGAGAGAGATAACAAACTGTTGGGAGATGTCTTCATCTCTGCTGGCTCAAAGGTTCACCTCACCTCACTAGTCATAAGCTGGTGCGATCCAGTCTTGGCTTGAACTACACTCTTTGGAAAGAGAGACAGACCGCTCCACCAGGCAACTCCTGTCTCAGGGTAGGATAAAGTGCTAAACTGGAATGAAATACCTGAAATTCTGACAGACTATATTCAGACCTAGCTTAGAATTAGATGTGTTCATTTGGGAGATTGTTGCAGTTGTCTAAAATGAGTAACTAATTACTTTAGTCACCTATGTCTTATTCTAATGCTTCATTTCCTAATGGAATAAGGTTTAGAAACAGGCTGACTGTGGATAAAATCATTGCATCTTCTGTCCTCTTCAGAATTTGTTCAAAAGAGAAGCAAGTAGTTTAGGGAAAGTATAAGATTAGGAAATAGAGCATGAAGGCACAAGGTGGTTGACACCATAAAATCAAGAGACTACACTCAGGATGTGACTCACCGGAGGCATCCTTAGGCATCAATATTTCACCAGTCTTTTTGGGATCTCTCTTACCATTGTTGGTGAGTGAAAACCCTTTTAGGGCATGAGTCATCTGTCAATACAGACATCTCCCTTCAACTCTGCTCTCCACAGCTACCTGAAAAGAGGTTGTACAAGGTTAGGGTCAGCCTCTTCTCCTAGGTAACCAGGGATAGGAGAAAGGGAAATGTCCTCAAGTTGCACCAGGGGATATTCATGTGGGATATTAGGAAAAATTTCTTCACTCAAGGAGTGGTTAAGCATTGGAACAGGGTCCCCAGGACAGTGGTGGAGCCAAACCTGGTAGTGTTTAAAAATTGGGTAGACTTAGTGCTTTGCTATATGACAAAGTTTGGTGGGCATGGAGCTATTCTGCTGAATGTTGGACTTCACGATCTTGGAAGTATTTTACAACCTTAATGATACTATGATTCTGTGATCTGACTAACTTATAAATATACCTGTTTTCTCCTCAGTCACAAAGAAGGAAGCTAGTGTAACTAGCTCAGAAATTAATATTTCCAATGTGGAAGTCTGGTCTGGTCAGATGAATCCCCTCCAGAATATGAGAAATATCTGTGCCTCATAGAATCAGGATCTGAAAATTTTCTAGTGTGAAAAGGATATTTACATTTCTATAATAGACTTGAATTTGTGTGTAAGAGTTCTATTTTATAAAAGAACAAATTAATACATCATTTAAGACAATCACATTTATTTGACAAAAGCAAGAAAACCATTTCTTTTTTTGTATAAAATTTTTATTCTCTAGTCTGAGGTTATTCTCATAAAAAATCATAAGACATTCATTCTTCTCACTGTGCTTGATTTTTTTTTTCAGGGGCATATTCTGACAATTTTCAGGTGTCAGTGTCAGGTTCAGGTGTGCTCAGAATTAAGCACAAAATCTCTCACACTAATCAAGGTCTGTGCTTTTTACTCCTTGTCCTAGTTCAGCAGGTGGGACCAGTTGTCACTGCGTGGGGGTGATCAAAGCTGTGCATTCTACCCCCTCTATTCATTCCCAAGGTCAATGGCCCATTTGCAGCAGCTTCCCAGGGAGTCGTTAGCACCTCCACTCCCAGCCTGAGGAGGCGTAGCTGCTAATGGGCCATCAACAGTCCAAACATACCCCATGACTCACAGAGTTAATCACCCATTGTGTGAGTCCCCGCCCTGGGGGAGGGACTGGGTGCTCCCTGAGGGTACATAAGGGATGGGTAAGAAGACCTTGGGAACCTCTTGTCGGACCCAGAAGAGCAGCGGGACCTTGACAGGAGGAGACCACCACTCTCGACCAGACTACAGCCATCACCTGCACCAACAGGTTTTTCACTTCCTTTTGCTTTGGACTTGGGGGAATGACGCGGGTCTCAGCACAAGGGCTAACAAACCCCTTTGGGTTTGTACCCCAGGGCACTGGGTTATACTGCTGGGATTGGGGAGTTGAAAGCAATTTCCCTTTGTATCAGTGTATTTACTGTATTATTATTATTAAATTGTAGCTCTGACTTATAATCTCTCTGGTGTTGAGCTCATTCCTCCTGCTGGTTTACCTCTAAACCAGCACATTCCTTCAGCTGATTTTAGGAGGTTTGCTGTTAGACTTCCAATGGACAGTATGTCAGAGATGTTGAGCGGTGCAGTGATTAAAAAGAGTGGGAGCAGTTCTCAGGGCATTAAATGATACAGTCAGATCATTATATGCCTAATAACAATATACTAAAGCTATTTTCAAAAAGCAGATATCTTCACATCTCTTTCATTTTCTCTTCAGTTTTACTTCCTTAAATATATTAAATACTAGGTCTTTCTGACTGCTGTGAGTCTATGCCTTCTGCTCACTGCACAGAACTACCTACCAAGTGTAGAAATACACTTCAAGCACATTTTATCTTCACCTCACCCTTTTACACAATATTTTTATTAAAAAGTGCTTACATTTAAAATATGGCAATAATAAATCAGTGCAAGTAGAAAAAATGTGCCCTCAAAATACAGTTTTATTATCACAAAAATGTTTCCTTAGCAAAGGCACATATTGTGTTTGGTTTGACAATTTTTTTTACATTCAGCTATATTTAAATACAATGTACTAATAAGCAGAGAGGCAATCATGCTTTAACTTCATGTATCTCTGCAGTCATAACTAATGTTATTGAAATTCAGCAATATAGATTTGTCATAGAAATAAAATAAGAGCAGAAAAATGAGAGAGAGGAAGAGAAAATCCTGCAGCTCAAATTACTTCTTGGAACTGATTTTGCAGTGATAACATGTAATGGATAGTAAACCATAACTACTGCACACACATGGTCATAAACTGACATTATGCAATCTATTTCTTCAGGAAAAGACTATGTGTGTGAATATGTAGTTACGATATAATTTTATATAAGCTGTAACAGTCTCATCATATTTACAACAATTTTTATAATCTATGGTTGTTAACTCCAGCAGGCCTCTTGGTAAAAAAAAAATAACTATAAGCCTACAGCAAATGTTGACCTATGTTGAATTCCTTTTATCCATTTCAGTTAGCTAAATAGGTTATATGAGTTCACACCATAGTTAGTGGAGAGAGGCAGAAAGAGAGGTGTTTCAAGGAAATTATTCATATCACCAAAAGAAACACAGGAGAAGTTGATGGGATGAACAGCTTTCCTCTGTGAGTCTGCTGTCTGTGGATTAACTTGTAAGTAGCTGAATTTATCTGAGAGAATTAAAAATAACAATGAGACAACAGGTAGAAAAATAAATGAAAAATTAATATTTCCTTTATAAAAGGTTATCTGTTCCTTTTAGGTAATGTGTGCTTCACAGTCTTTTTGATGTTGCAGCTTCTCATGCTTTGGGCACTATCACCATAGTAACTAACTAGAAAACTATTATACCAAGAGTTCAAAAGTCAAGGTGGAAATTTTCCACTGTCATAGTTTACAAACATTTCAGTCCTTTTAGAGCACCAGCTGAGAGGTTTTCATCAATTTCCACTCGTTGCCTGTAAATAGCAGAGCTAAAACACAGTTTTCAAGCACAAATTAACTCAGATTACTTGCTTCCAGAATATGGTAATTTAATACAGAAATCTTCAAATACTAT
Organism: Sakesphorus luctuosus; assembly: GCA_013396695.1. Classification (NCBI taxonomy): domain Eukaryota; kingdom Metazoa; phylum Chordata; class Aves; order Passeriformes; family Thamnophilidae; genus Sakesphorus; species Sakesphorus luctuosus. The sequence continues at coordinate 48,247 of VWZD01005548.1, forward strand.
ACAGTTGATTGTTATACATAATTTATGCTCACATTTCTCTTTTTGCATGGGGATATAGTGATAGGACAAAGGGTAATGGCTATAAATGAAAAGAGAAGAGATTTAGATTAGATATGATGAAGAAATTCATTACTGGGAGTACGATGAAGCACTGGAACAAGTTTCCCAGAGAAGTTGTCGATGCCCCATCCCTGGAAGTGTTCAAGGCCAGGTTGGAGCAACCTGGTCTAGTAAAAGGTGTCCCTGCCCATAGCAGCAGATGGAAATTAGATGATCTTTAACATTCCATCCCAAACCATCCTGTGGTTCTCCAGCTTTCTTGGGATAGAGGTAATTTCAATGACTGAAAGTGACCTACACATTTATAAATAATTTTATTTCTCTCAATAAATATTCCTTATCTGACAGATTTTTCTCAGCTGTGTTAGCCTTTCCCTATTTCATTCAATTTGATCATTATTTATTGAATTTTTAGTGATTTTTGGATGTTCCAGCATACCAAGTTAATGAAGAGATTTCTCCAAAGCTTCCAGGAAGGGTTGAATAAATATAAGTCATAGATTTGGTATTGTTTGCATGTATTTATAGGTTGTTTTTGGCTAGTTCCTATGATATAAATACATGGGATGAATCAAGGTGGGTTTTGACATTTGTTTGGGGATCTCCTCTTCCCCTCAAAGCCTATGAAAGTGTAAGCCTTCAGTCACTAGGATCCAAAGCTTGAATATATCACTCAAAAGCCTTTAGACTGGGGTTTTGTATATGTAATTCACATTTTCTACCTAAATTAATAGGTCATCTATCCAAAGTTGCCACATATTTACCTATTTTTGCATTCAGATTTCACATGCAGAAATGAGCACCTGTGCATCAAGTCTGCTTTTAAATTATTTCTTATGATGTTTAGAAGCTGATATACAAACATGGCATCATTATTCCCACTTGAAAAAGAGTAAAACTTGTATTTACAGCAAATGTACTTGGAAAAGAACTGAATATATGTATTGGTCACCCTGACCTTTCAGGATCCTGTTTAAATGCATGAACACAGGATACAGAGTAGGCTCTTAGCTCTGGGAGTGATAACATTAATCCTAAACCACACTTCTCATAAACATCCATGGCACAACCGACCAGAGTGACTTTATTTAAAAATTCCTTTGCCCCTTTCTGCAGTAACCAGCTGGGCCTGCCAGCATCCACAGCAGTGAAGAGACCCTGAGGGCTCCAAAGTGCTTCCTTTTGCTTATTCAATTACATAGGCATGCCTAAATGCAAAATAGGTTTTACAGAAGAGTGCAGCTTTCAAAATGTCCAAAAGACATGTTGTCTGCTTAAAACTAGAAAAGTCTCTAATAGTTATCTGAAGGATATCCCTAAGGTATCCAACACTTGAGATGAGCTATCAACACAAAGGAAAGATAAGGAATTTTATTTGGTTTGAGATTCTTCTATCCCATTTGTAAAAATAAATAAATAAAATTGATTAATCAATACAATTTAACCTTTTTTAGTCTAATTATACTAAGGGTAAATATTATGGACACTTCTTTTTGTACATACATTCTTATTCTATTATCACTTTAACTGCTCATCAACTATTCTGTTATTTACTGGAGACTAATTAATCATTCATCGTCTTCTCATTTTAGCTTTAGTTTGCTTTTATCTTTTTCCTTCCATTTGAAAACATGAATGTCATAGTTCACATTCTTCTCTTGTAAATTATTCTTGCCCTGCTCCACCAAAGAATTCAGTAAACAAATTTAAGATTAATAAATTATACTAGGATTTTCAAAAAGTCTAAAGGAGCTGGGTATTGCATTCCTAGGAAAACCAAAACAGTTTGGCTGTCTAACTCTCCTACTCTCTGCTGAAAGGTTGAGTTTTGATTTTCTGAATAGGAAGCCTGCATAAGATGATCTACAAGACTGACACAATTTAGCTTATGACTATCAGAATCAGCACGTGAAGATGTGAAATATCAAAATTAAGTCCAAAGTTAAATCAAAAGTTTGCCATAGCAATCCATACTTGACTGTACCAGACATGGGGAGGAACCCACCATGACAGGAAGGCACATTGTCTCCTTTCCACTGGTGTGCACACATTAACCCTAGAAGTGTTTCAAAGGAACACGAGAGTTACATAATGGTCAGCAATCTAAAAAAGCACAATTATTAATTTGGCTTGAATCCAGAGAAGACACAGCACTCTATCACAGCTTCAGTTCAAGCAGTTCTAATCAGGTTTGCTGGCCATGCATTAAGCCAAGGTTTCTAGGTTTAACATACTTCCCTACATGTACTTGCCTAACTTTAAACCAGCAATAAGACTTGACAGTGTGGAGAGTTGGGTTATTTCTTTCAGACATGTGTTTTCAGTTATGATTGAACTTTTCTCCTCCTTGTAGTAAAATCCTAAAACTTCTTGCTGTGGCAGTAAATTTTTAAATCAGTGTTTATTAAAGGAGTGTGTGGATGTTCCATATGATGTGAGCACTTCTCTTATTAAAGTTGTCATTTGTTGACAAATGGGTTGCAATTATCGTGCATGTAAGAACATTACAAGTCCTCTGTGCTGACAAGCCTAATTGCATAATTTTCTATATGTATTACCAAGCAAATTAGAGGAAACAGAAATGGTGGATTTGGATCAGCAAATATAAAAACTGAAGAGACCTCATGTAACGGATAATGGTGGATTATGCCTTATGAATAATTATTACGTAATGCAATATATTGTTTGATTTTTGTGGTACAAAGCAGACCTCGTAATGAGATGTAGATGACTCTGGGACATTTCAAAACATACAATAACTACCCACATTTGGGGAGGAGCCTTGGAGAGCTCTGCGTTGGCATCAAACAAACCCAATAGAGAAATCTTTTTATGTGTCTGAAGAAAGAGAGCTACAATAACTACAATTGCTCTTTATATAATGCTCCATTTATTGACTTGAGGTTTTGCACTTCAGCAAGACATCAAGAATTGTCTTTCATATAGAAAACCCAAATCCAAAAAGAAAGGTTTCATGTCTGGATATAAAAACACCACACACTTATGAAGATACTGCCCTTTGACAAACCTCAGAGCTCTTCATTTCCCGAGGATATCGCAGAAATAGCAGCAAACTCAGAAGCTGCACTCTAAACATTGGGCAATCACCATGTCCAGTGAGATTCAAGTTCTCTTCTTGGTAATGCCACTATGGATCCAGAGCTATTCCAACAATCTCAAGTTCAGATGGTTGCCAGTGAAGGAAGAAAACAGCTCTGGAGCCTGGCACGGGGTAAAACACAGTGTCACCACTGCCCAGACCTTTTATGGTAGACAGTACATCCTCTTGCTGTGCACACATAATTTGCTATAGTCATGATGGGAGATTGATCCAAATAAAATTGTGTTTAGTTTGCAAAAGTTAATTCCTTATCTGGAAAAATGTTTCTGTGTGTGTAAGTGTGAGTGTGTATGTGTGTGTGTGTGCATATTTTTTAATTAGTGCAAAGTACTCAGATGTCTTCTTGTTGGAAATCCAATACAGTATCTAAAAAATTGATCAAATAGTTCCTGTGTCATCCAATTGATGTTTGAAATCAATGTTGCAAAGATTTTCTAGACAACTACAAGAGCTATCAGCTAAATTAAGTTCTGAAAATGCTTCACCTGAGTCAGCTTCCACAGAAGTCAGTGAGAACTTTCATAATAACTTTCGCAGAAATGACACTGAGTTCTAAATTCCCAAAACTGATGGGGACATATGTATGACGTTTTGTTTGGGTTTTGAAAGGATCCTTATGACTGAGTGTGCTGTTTTGGGAAAGCCTGAGTAAACAGATAGGTTTTGCATTTAGTCTTTAGTGTGGCAAGCCATCTTTCTGGTGTCATCTTCACGACAGGAAACTGATGTAAGTATTTTTTGGTCCAGCTAAGTGAAAATACTGTTTTATAGTCATATAATACCCAAAAAACCTATTTTTAGTTTCTTACAGAGTTTCAGTATCAAATTTCAGACTGCCTGTTGTGTTTTAAAAGTATGTTTAAAATTTATTTTAATTACTTAAAAATTGACTAGTCATCGCTTAGAAAAAATGTTAAGCATGAATATTTTGTTGAGTATAAATGACAGATTTTGTAAGTATTAGATATCCATAAAGCCACCATCATGTCAACAGTACATGGCTATATGAGGGGTAATTGTAACCCTAGAACTTGCATAAAAAACCCTTACTGGAAGCAGCTCAGATATTTTTGCTCTATTTGCACAATGCAAAAATAGCCTAAATACATTTTTAATGCAATCAGCTGAATTCCGTAAATCCAAATTGTGTGCTAACTGTTCATGCTGATTAGTGTGAAATATTAATTTGCACTAATCACCTCCAGGCAAGGGAAGCATAATAAACTTGACACATACATTTCACGCTTTACAGTGTTGGAACTTGCCTGTAAACACTATCAGTGCTGTTAGTTATGTCACAGGGGCTGTATATTCAAGGTGTACTTGGAAAAATTTCTTTAGCCGATGTTTCAGCTGGATCAGTGTTGTGAAAATCCTGATCTTTGAGAACTGATGGTCTGCACCAGCTAAATGTTGTCAGAAGCATTTGTCTCTGCAGTGAGACAGAGCATCTGATTTCTGCCCTGGTTGGTTCATGACTAAGTCATTTACATTCCCATTCCCTCTGCTCTTGGAGTACCAGGGTGCAATGAGACTCCACAAACCAATGCCTTCATCCTTCCTTTTTATCTGAAGTGTGTGCATATGGTAACAAAATAGAACTATAACACTAGGCCTAAAGAAATAGAAGAGCTATTAAGCAAACACACAGGGGAATACCAGCATGTCAGGATTCATATATTATGTCTGAGGGTTGCTTTTTGCAGCACATCTTACTTCTTTGCAGAATGGTGTTTGTAATTCCTGCATTCATGGGTTAGTATTTCCCACAATCAGCATCTGATTTACCAAGCACACCCTCCCCAGATGCTATTTTCTGCCATAAACCCATCATGTGATGTGATAAACAGGGCTTCTTCTCTCTAATACATGACTGAATATGTAGTCCCTTAGAAGCTGGGTCACAGTGAAAGTGAGAGTCTGACAGAAGGCTGGAGGGGGAAAAAAATCTATTTATGTGTACTTAAGACAATCATGTGCATGAGTGAGGTGGGATAATCTGTGCAGACAAATCTGTTGCTTGCTGTTGCCTGGGTTGTCCATGCTCCATCTTGCCTACTCTCTGTGTACTGCTCTGCAAGGGTCAGGGCTGAGTTTGCAGCCCTGCTGAGCATAAGCGATAGACATGAATGAAAACACATACTGTGAAAGTCTCCATTTGGTTAAAGGGCAAAACTGCAAAGGCCTGTAATTCTACTGGCCTTTCACTGACCTCTGTTTTCCTATATTTTTCTCTTCATTTTAAAGATGAATTACTCCAGGATACAACTACATAGATGCTGTACACTGAGCCTATCAGAAAGGTACCTATCTGGAACAAGGGCCACCCATGTGTTAATGGAGAGGAAAGCATTCCTCGTGTTATATCAAGTGGCAGCATGGAGAAATTAGAAATACTTAAGTGTGGTGTGTTTACATGTGATTAAAATGACCTAATAAAACAACATAATCACCTCATATATTGGTCCCCAGGGCAGGCAAAACTAAGCATATTGCTGAGCACAAAGTACATTGCTCAGCACAAAGCTCATGACAAGCTCAGTGACCCCAGGGAAACCAGTAACCACCATTTGCATTTAACCAGATACACATTTGGCATGAAAGTCTATCAACAATACCTGTTTGGTTACAGTCATTCATGTTTCCTAGAGGAAAATGTGGTTTGCCTCTAAATAAGAAGGGGAGTTTGAAACTTGAAACAGGATGACAATGTTCATTCTAGTAGTAAATAATCATACACATCAATAGACATATGAAAAGTATTCATTATTCATGGGTCCTTTTTAGCTTTTGAACAATATGTCTACAGTTGGAACACATTTCATTCATCCTCTTTTTCCCACAACCTGAAGGTTTTCTTTCTGTATACATCAAACAAAACTAAAAGAGTTGTTGGGAATTGCATGTGTAAAGGTATTCAATTTGGAACTTTTTTTAACCTTTTAATGGTCTCTGTGAACCAGCTACAACACTGTCTTAAAAATGTGTGGTGCAATCATTTATCTGTGTGTTTCACTCCACTGTATTGGACTTGTACAGTTAATGAAAAAAATGAAGCACTTTCCAGCCCAAGTATGTTTAGCCCAAGTGAACACAACTCCATGCTTTCATTTTTTCCAACTCAGTCAAGTTCCATAAATTAAGTGTGGCAAAGTCAGCTGGATGGATTGTTTTTAAGAGTACTAGATCTTGCTACTTTTATCTTTTCTCACACAAGTAAATCCCACTTAAGTCCCCAACAGCTGTGTGAGGGGAGGAAAAAAGAGGAGGAAAAAAAGGATGACTCAGATCTTGGCCCTTAAAAGCAATTTTACTTCTGCACTAGGGAGAATTCCATTTTTGGAGAAATGCAATATTTTAGCCCTGACCACTAATAATTCATTATATCTTCTTAATACCTCACTTACCTCTGTCAGAATTCAGCTTGTATGATTTACCCAGAGAAACTTCAATGCTCTTTGTGATTTCAACTTATCACATCTATATACAGTAATATTCTTTTTAATTCTACATTTTCCATTAACTAAACACTTTCTCTCTTCGCAACTCTTCTAGCACATTTTATCTTTTTCCTTCTCTTTTATTCTTAATAGGTGGTAGCAAGTGCTCATCTGAACAGAATTTCAATCCTTCAAGACTTGTCTAATATTCCATGTATTCTTATTTACTAAGTTAGCATTAAGTGAGAGAGAAAGCATTCAGCACCTTTGAATTTTAAGCTCTTTCACTTGTTTGCTGTGGGAATAAAGAAACTAAATTTGGGGTTTTAAATCACTGTGTATAACAGTTTATGTTATTTGTCTTCATTAACGAATTTACACTTTATAGTTAAGGGAAAATATAAACTATATATCACACAAATTTCATTAAAATACACAATTGAACCTTTCTCTTTAAATATATTACTATTCATAGGACTGTCTTCATTGTTTTAGCTTCTGTACAAACACTTAGGAAGAGACAGCAATTACTCCAAAGCACTTGTAATCACATTTACGTGTAGTTAATTAATTAAATTAAATCAAGAAGAAATCATTGTAAAATAATTTAGCTGAATCCACCACGGTTTTCATCATTTTAACTTCATTTGTTTAAAAGCAATGTGGTGGCACTGATGAAGATTTTCTTGAAAAATAAGATATGATCATATCAGACAAAACTCCTGGAAAACTCCACATTTCTACATTACATACAGTAAAGGGAGAGTAAGTAATGGGTCACTATGCAGGAATGGGTGTCTAAGATTTCAATCATTTAAACATCTTGCCTAAAGAAGGCAGTGAAGTTCAAAGCAGGAACAATAGAACAATAGAAGGAATCCCAAAACAGGAAATATCTGTTACAGACATTAGAAATGCAGTAGATGATCCAGGTGCACATACTGACCAGGAAGGAATATTAGGCTTTGTTGCAGAGAATAACAAATCCCCAAAGCATTCAGCTTGATATGCAGCTGCAGAGCACAAGACAAACAAAAATTATTCCAGCAATAAAAAAAAAATACAATAGAAATCAAAGGATATAGTTCTGTTTCTAAAAATAACACTGCTCATTAGACTTCACCTAAGAGGCAACATGCAGTCTACTTACTATGATTTAGAGATGATGTGCATATAAACTATACCAGAGCCTGAAGGCGTGCAGCATTTGGCAGGAGGAATACAAATTTTGGTGTTTATTAGCACCAGAATTAGTGAATAAAAGGCTGAGAGTGTAATGAGCCAATATAATTATTTCTTAAATGTCTCATTTTTGTGGAAAGACAGTTGCAGAGTACACAATAGAGACTAGGAGCAAAATAGGTTCAGGGAGCAAAGGCAAGGGAGGTAGCTTCATTTATCAGAAAGCTTCTGAGACTACCAGATCAATTGGTTTTACAGGTTGGAAAATGCACACACAAAACCCTTTCTATGAAAGCCGGATTTAGATCTTTCCCAACATTTTTCCTAATTCATAGCAGTCCTCTTTCAACAAAGGAAATCAATAAACTGAGTTTTCATATATGGGAAAAGACCCATTTGTGGGAGTGGGCATCCAAATTAAGAAGACAATGAGGTGGTGAGAGGAGGATGAAAGGAGACCCTCAATGACCCCTACGCTGTGAGGAGTCCTGCAGCTGCAGGGAGGGGGGTAGCTCTGTGGGACAGGAAGCATCAGGGCTGGGAGCCCTGCACAGCCCTACCTCTAAGAGGGAAGGTCTAAAATCACAACCCTGCCTAGTTTCTTCCCCTTGAATGCCCAAACACTAGTGATGACTTGATGCCACAATTCTCCCCAACATGAGCTGAAAAAAATCCAATAAAATAAACAGTAAGATCTTGCCCAGTGGCTAAGAAATTTGCAGGACGTGCATTCACCTTTGCCAAGGATGCAGAACTAGAAGGTAGGTCTTTATTCTGATGCAGTGTGAGAAGTCTAAGACTAGGCAAACACTTTTATCTAAAGGCTGATGGAATGAAACAAACTCTTGTAATTACAAGGCTGCTTCCAGTATATAGGGAAAATAAAATACAGGAAACTTTACCAGATTCAAAACATCACGTAAAGAAAGAAATACTACTGATCTTAGAAGAAAAAGGGTAAAGAGAGGAGGGTCATGACTTCCTATGACTTTCCAGATGTACAGGAAAATTCAGCTACAATCCAGCTTCTCTGAGAGGCAAATGAAAGCCCCTTCTGTTCTACTGGCCTGATCCTCTCATGAGGTGAGTTGAGTCAATTAGACACAATGTAAGAGAAATGCCAGATGATTGTTGCCATATGAAAAGCTAACTTTTCCTTTGTGACTAGTCTCTGCAAGCCAAAATTCATCAAAGGACTGACTGAATTTGAAGTTTGACACAGCTGGAATGAAAATCTCATCCAAGGCTTCAAAAAGACTAGTCTAAATATAGGTTCTTAAATATGTGTAACCTGTTTTTCAAAAATGGGGAGTTCTGTCAGCCTCCCTATGAAAATCAGGCCAAGTCTACTTCATAGCTTCAATAGGTACTCAGTAAACTACCTATAAGCAGCTACTTTTGAAAACTTCATCTCTGCTATAAGATGAATCATTTTCCCCTTTCAAGTAGAGTGCTTCAAGTTCAATTTTTGAATAGAATAAGTGGGCATTGCAGGTAGGTATATGGAAAAGGGCCAGAAGACAGTAAGAGAGAGAAGGCAGAGTGACCTTTTTCACTCCTCTAAGGAACAAATTTTGATCTGGCAGCAAATTACTGCCCCCCACTGTGCTGGCTGATCAGCTTTAGGCAACCTAAACAGGAAGTTGAGAGCTCTGGTGCTTCCTCAGTCCATGTCCCCTCCTTTCTGATCTGGGGAAGCAGTGAGGGAAGAAATGTCCAAGCCTCAGGTCTACAGAACAGAAGTTTGGGCAGATGGAGTAGTTCGTGTTCATTCCTGTGGTTCTACAGTGCTTTGTAGACATTACTCTGAATAAGATGAAAAGAAGAAAAAATGGACATCAAATGCTTGTAAAGCCCAGGCACTCTACCAATGCTACTGACTCTAGAGTAAATTTGGATTAATCTCCTGAAAACATCAGAAATAGTTTGAATACAAGAACTGGTGCTTGTGAGCTTGTGAGCAACCAAAAAGCCTCTGCTTTGTCTTGGCCCACGCTCTGGCAGTCAGCATGCTGAGTCTGGTCTTGCATTACTTGGAAAACAGGAAATGAAAAGGAAATTTCAGAAAGAGGATTTCCTCAAGGAAGGGAGATTCCGAAGGGTGTGGGAGGCAGACTCTTCTAGGGTTGTTTGAGCTAGTGCCAAATTTAAGAAAATGGAGTTATTACTTTGAGCTAAGAATGAAAATTAAAATGTAATTGGTATACACTCTATTAATTAAATTATAGAAGCTGAAATAAATCAAGCCTATTATAAACACATTAACATTAAGTAATTACTGCTTATAACCCCAATGCCACTTCAAATAACGAAAGGTACCTCATGTTTCAGCTTTAGATTATCTACATATGCAAAATTAATTTCTAAATGATACAACAGATTGTCTTTACTGCATCATTAAAATCCACTGGCTTTGCAGTGCACAAACACCACATCTTTAGCTTTGACTAGAGGCTGTTAGTTTTACACTGTGTCTTACATGCAATGTATTTCTCTAAAATATAATTTGTGGTTGACTTTGTTTATAAATACAGTACCAGTCAATGACACATCTTCTTAAACTAGACAAATTTGCTATTTCAACATGGAGTTCTGCAGTGAAGTTTCTATGCATGGAATATAGTGGGAGATCCCATATCTAGTTGTCTTCCCTCTTCATTCAAGACACAGCTAGGAAGAAGTTTATGTTACACAAAACTAGAATAGTGCTCTTTTAAATGTTTTATCAGCTCTCTAATGGTATTAATAGGGGTTTGCTTTAGAATTCACTAGAAACTAATCAGGCCATTCAGCCAGAACTGAATGTTTCTACATGCTTAGTAAATAAAGTTATTTGTAACTCAGAAGTACAGGTATGTTTACATGGTTTCTGCTAGGCAGAGAAAAACAGACACAATGGCATTTAATAATGTCCATAATTTTAGACCTGCAATTCCAATGAAGACAATGGATCCTCCCTAGCTCCTAAAAAAACCCCAACCAAACACCTCCCCCCCACCAACCAACACCACACACACATACAAAAGCTGAAATTATTTCAAACTCCTTAAAATCCCCTAATCTTAATATTTAAAGAGACCTCATAATTTCTATATTCAGAAAAAAATTATGGAAGAAAATTATCCTGGCAGAATGTCTTCTTAAATACTTAAATGCAGGTCTACTTTTTATAATTGTTGACTGAGTTCTGGGAAGATGCATCAGTTGCTAAAAATAAACCTCAAGTAAAATATGTAGGAATAAATTTGACTTCCAATGGCAGATGTATTTCCATAAACACTGCTCCATTGAGGGAATACACCTAAAATTATGGAACTTATTTATGATTCTTTCAGTTTCATTTGCATACTACTGTATCAGCTCTGTTTGCTCCTGTTAGTCAAAACTACATGGCATTTTAGTCTGGTTTGGAAACCTGTAGTGAAAAAAGCCAAATTCAAATTTAAGTATCTGGGAATTTTCCTTTTAGAGATTTTTATGTCTCTTGCTCTCCTGAAATGCAGGGAATTCAGCAACTAAAAATGTAGAGAATTATGGCTTCATCACCAGGAAAATTACTTTCCCAAACATCCACTACTTTAAATTCATGAAAACAAACATGCACAGTGATCAATGGATTTTGAATATCTCCAAAGATGAAGACCACAACCTTTCTGAGAAATTTCTAGAAGACTCTGACATCCCTTCCCCCCCCCCCCCCCCCNNCCTCCCCCCCCCCCCCCCCCTTTTTTTTATTTCAGTTGATGCTCATTGCCTCTTCTCCTGCCACTGAACACCACTGGGAAAATTCTGGCTCTTCTTCCTTACACCTGCCTGGTAGGTATTAATACACATGGATAAGGTCCCCCTGGCTTTCTCTTCTCCAGGCTGAGCAGTACCAGTTCCCTGAAGATTCTCCAGTCCCTTAAACAGCTTTGTGGCCTTGTACTGGACTCACTTCTATATATCCTTGTCCTGTACTTGGGAACCCAGCACCAGACTAAGCACTCCAGATTCATTATACCAGTGCTAGGCACAGGAAAGGACCACCTTCTTTGTCCTGCTGACATCCTCTTCCTAATGCAGCCCAGTAGGCTGTTGGCTGCTCTGCTGCAAGGGCATGTCAATGGCTTACACTGAACTGCTGTCCACCAGGGCCAATAGGATCTTCCTTACTAAGCTGCTTTCCAGACAGCTGGCTTCCAGCCTATCCAGCTGTGTAGGGTTTTTCCTTTCCTGGCTTAATCCTTTAGCATTTCCTTTTGCTGAGACTCCCCGAGGTTCCTGTTGTCCCCTTTCTCCATCCGTTCCATGTCTGTCTGAATGGCAGCACATGTATTTGGTATATTATCACTTCTAGTTGGATGTCATCTGGGTAATTTTAGGGAAGGTATGCTCTATCCCATCATCCATCTCTATATGACCTTGATGGGATTATAACCCTGCACCTGCATGCAGATCTGTCATTCCCTCTGTTTCTTTTTCTTCTCTGCATATGGATTCCCAGGAAAAGAATAATTCACTCCCTTCCACCCCTAATGCTCTGATCCGGGTACTTTTTTATTTGTGTGTACACAATTACAGTGGGCAGCCATTTATCCTGTTCTGTTGATTTTGTAGTCTCTCCTTCCACATCAGCCAGTCTACCACTTCTGTACTTGTTTGTGTGTTATCTCCTTCCCCCCATCATTTCTAGCTTAAGACTCTCCTCAGCAGGCTGGTCAGCCTGTTGGCAATGATATTTTTGCCTCACTTGGTCAGGTCTATCCTATCTCTTTCTAGCAGTTTTCAGGCATCAAAAAGGACTGTGGCTTTGTAAAACAAATTCCTGTTACCAACACCAGATGTTCAACCAGTTGTTGATTCTCAGTGTCCATAATAAATGACAGATGTGTATGAATAATCTCACAGCAATTATACTGTTTAATTGGAGAGCTGTCACAGGACATAGGCTGATGGGGCTGATCCCTCTCTGAAGAAGACCATGGTGCTGTAAGTCTCAATACATCATTGAGCTAATTCACTCTGGTTATAATAAAAAGGCAGTCTTTAAAAGTAGAGGTCTTCCTTTGATGTACATACCTACCATGGAGGGAAAAGCTATTCTGGAGGATTTTCAACAGTTTAAGATGGTACATATAGAATTGTTTGGTGGTTTCATAAATAATTAGTAAACAGATAATTTTAAAAAGTGAAACAGTCTTGATTTCTAAAGAACTTTGGTCCCAATACAAAACTTCATAAAAAGATCAAAAGACAACATAACTGTACTTGTGCTATTAAAAAAAAAATCCTTACTCCAAGCCCAGCTTTTAAAACTTGTTCAAACTTTGCTAATGTTTATGATTTTTTTTATTATTAATAGTAATATTATTTCCAATCTGAATGTAATTGAAATGTCAAAGCAGCTGTAGAATTTCAAAATGCTTTCAGTCATTATCATTTTATCAAAGTCATTGCAAGCAAGTTCTCTTTCTCTTTGTGGCTAATCTTCATTGATTGGGGATGAATAAGCAGCAGTAAATTCCCAAATGCCTGTATTTGACTAGAAATTGCAATTACTCAGTGCTTAATAATATGCATTTCAAATGTGTTTGGCATTCTTTCAATATTCATTGATTACTGTTATCAGCTCAAAAAATTAAAATGCAACCACAGGTAGGAGAGAATATAGGATTTGATACTGGTTGAAATCCTGTTCATAGAGAAACAATTGAATTCAAAGAGATGTCAAATGAATGGTCTCTCAAGTCAGGTGTTGGGGCAGTGGTGGATACTTCCTTCTCTATAGACAGGAAAAGAAAAAGATTCTCCTTAACTCATTATTATTTCAGTATTGTGATCACATTGCTTCTGACTTTTCAGACTTTCCAATAACCTTATGATAAACATTCCTAAATACTCTTGATATTGGCCTTAGGTATTCCTAAATACTCTTAGATACCACTGATACTGCAGGCTTTAATGTAAAATATCTATATTATGTATCCAATTAGCAGAGGAAACAATCTTCCCTAAAGCAAAGACTGTAGAAAAGAATCTGAAGAATTAAAAATTCTACTGGCTTTTTAAATGCCAATCTTGGAAAAGTTAGCTCACCATTCTAACACATGCTTGAGAAAATGTTGGCATCCAGTGGAACTTTCGGCAATGTGAAAACCATGCCCTTTGAACAAAAGGGTGAAATCAATCCTTTTCAATGTTGTGCTGTGAACCCCAAATATTTATAAATTGATCACAGTACTCTGATGTAAAGAGCATTAAGTTGGGATAAACACAAACTTCAAGACTCATTTTAATCACTTAAGCAAACCTCCAGCAATGGAAGTTCAAATCAATTGAAAATTTTTGAAAATTGAGCCTGGGATTCATCTCTTCTAAATGCACAGATCTCCACTGAGACATCTAATCAACTGAACTGCTCACTGTTGTCTTTACAGCCAACAGAGATTGAGTCGGTGTAACCTAAGGCTGACTCATCACAATTCAAAATCTCGAAATTCTTGCTTAATTATGTATGATTATTTCACACATGTCTCAAGTCAGAATTTTCTGGGACATTAGGGGACCAACTCTGAGCTTCTTATCTGAGTTGGTCAGTTTAGCAAAAAAAGATCATCAGGTGCTCAGAAAAAAAGTCCTGATTGTTTGATAATCACACTGGAACACACTAGAGTGTAACAAACAGACAAATTTTATTTAGAGAAATCTACAGTAATGGAGGGGTTTTTAATAGAAAATTCTCTGTCTTCTCTATGTAAGAAAAATTGAAACCACATATTAGAGTTGGTAATTCTTAATGACTAAGGTAGTAAAAATACAATTCAGAACAAAATATCTTTGAATGTCTAGGTTTAAATAAAAGGTAAAAACATCTATTTCCATTAGGCCTGAATTTCAACCCAGAAAAATGTTGTATTACTCCTCGAACATAAGCCTGGAATCCACACTTGTATTTTTCGGTAGTTCCTATATTATACTGCTGTCTGGCTGAGTTTACATAGGAACATATTGATTTTCTTTCTTCTTCGTCCTGCATCTCTCCCACTCCAATACAAACTGTGTGGCAGTATCGGCACTTAACAAAAAAAGGAAGAGGACGTAGGAGTGGGCCAGGTCCTGGCTCACACACAGGGAAAATCTTTTTGCTTTCTGACAGGACAATCTGGAAACATCTACTTTTCATGTCAGGCTTTTTTATGACAAAAACAAGATCATTCTAAGCCTATTAAATCATTTCTGTTTGAGGCCACTGGCATGTTACATTTTTCTAGTGCCCCATATTGTCAGTCTTGTTCATCTCAGGAGAGAATTAAAAGTAAACATTTACTTTTACCTGGTGTCTCTTGTGGACACCAGTCAAACGGTAAAAAAAAAAATAGTAGATTTGTGCATGTATGGGAAAATTTTTTCCTGTAAATGTGAGTGTATGGTTGGATTCACATAACTGTGGGTCATTTTATTAACCTACATCATAACTGTTATTTTAATATATATCTCACTGTGGCAGTATTTAAAGTTTATAGTCAGGCTCATTTTAGAAGGCCCTGTGAATGAGCTGTGCTTCACTTAAATTATGTCATCTGGAAATTAGAATCTAATTTAGTGTTTAAGTCAATCGTTTAGATTCCCTTTAATGAGTGAAGTGTCATCAAATTGTCCATTACAAGAGATTGGCATCTCGAGAATCAAAAATAAAACCAGCTATCTTCTACACAGTGGTTACTTCCCATCTGCTGACAGAAAAGGGGAAAAGATGATGAAGCTAAATGAAATATGGTGGCCACTTGGAAGCACAGGGAATGAGTCCCTACTTCTCAATTGACTAAGGAGAGCAGGAACCGCTATGACGCAATTGGAGAAAATAATGAGGTATTGGGCATGTCTCTGCCTGTCAAATCGCAGCCTCCAGAGCTACCTGGTTGAATGAGAGACATACACTAAACCTCAAACAGGACATTACAAATTATGGCTGTTTTTCTGTGCAGGTGGAGAGCAAGGACAAGTACTTTTCTAAAGAAATGTCTGACGGTTTCTCCATAGACAGGTCCACAATCAATTCTTTATTTGAATAAAAATGAGAACACAAGTTGGTGAATTTATCTTCCACTTACCCTAAAAGAAAATATAACATAGGAAGTTTTATTGTTTCTCTATAAACAAAAGTGAAAATCTGACTCCTTTATGCCACAAACAAACATACACAAGTGTCATTGTAAATCTTTGCTGCCAGGTGATAAAACAACATCTAAAGGTCATGCCAGGGTAAGATCAACTTCTTTTGCTCTTGGCCGATGTTTTGATTACCTTGGGCTTGAGTCTGCATACTTATTTTGTCTTTTATGTCTTAATGTTCAAGAAGTCTTAAATTAGATTGCTTACAGTTAATAAAGATAGACATGAAAAAAATGTTACAAGTGTCTATTCTCTTAACAAACAGATGCTCCTTTATGAAGATATCAGAAATACAGATATCTTTGGATAATCCTGACTCTTTAAAGTGAGCAAAGTAAGTGTCCATTTTATTTATGTTGGAGCTGACACTCAGGTCAAGCTGATTTTGCTTCCAACTTTCCAAAACAATCCCTCTCATAGCCAAATTTGGAGATGTTTCCCAAGGGTATTCCCACTGATTGTAACAGAACTATCTAGCAAGTGCTGAAAACTGTGAGTAGAGGTTCAGGAGACTGACATACAGAGAGAAAGAAGGAAAAGGTCTGACCTGGATTTCCAAACAGAGTGATGGGCCCACAGCTGCTGAACTTCTGATATTCTGACAGGATACCACATGCAGCACAGCATAGACAGAAGTGATGGAAGCAGAAGGGGATAAGTCTTACCCAGAAATAAAAACAGAAGGAAAGATTGCTCTCTCCATAGCTGCAATAACATCAACAATTAAAAGCATATGCACCACTGGTCTTTAGTTGAGTTCAAAAGAGAAATTCCATGGAGACTTACAGTCATTCAAGCTTACTGTGTGGATATACCTACCCTCAAACTCATTGCAACTTTCTATGTTTCCAAAAAGGGATAAATCATAACTATCTGGAGCTCTCTTCTGCTTTCTCACTGACTCTGTTTTGCCTCCCCAGTTTGCCTTAGAATTTGGCAACATATAATCTTGTAATTCCACCTGTATGTCTTAGTTTGAGGAAAATCGAAATGTTTACCAAGACAGAGGAGAGGATTCCTCCTCAATAACCACATCATCCCTTATTAAATTTAGGGGGAAAACACCTTTAATTAGAAAATGTATATAAGAAGGATAACTGTTTTTAACTACTATATATAGATATAACTATAAACAGACCAGAGAAAACTACTCCCTGAGTACCAACACCCCCCTCTTCCCCTCCCCCCAAAAAAAACCCTGCATGTTTCTCCTGATGTAATTATATTTATGGACAGCGTCAGTGTCACATCTTGGCTGGCTGTGAGGTGAATTCTCAGTCTTTTCCCAGCAAAGCAGAGACAAGGGAGTGTGTGACTCACTGGTGAATGATGGAGCCTTTTCAGCGTAGGGAGGGAAGAGCGGACTCTCTCTCTCCTTGTCCTCTGTTGATGCAGATGATGGTCCCAGTCCTGTCAAGGTTCTGGTCCTCCTCTGAATCCAATGAGTGGTCCCCAAGTCCCAGAACCTCCAAGATTATATCCCATCAGGTCCAGGGGAGACGGCCCAGTGCCTCCCCCAGGGCAGGGAATTACACAATGAGTAATCTCACTCTGTGAGTCATGGGGTATTTGGGATCATTCATGGCCCATTAGTAGACATGACACCTCAGGCTGGGTGTGGGGGTGCTAACGACTTCCTGGAAGGGAGTTATCACAGCTCTTATCTCACAGGTGTCTTTCACACCTAACTCACATCCTAAAGGGTCGGGTGTGCCCTGGGCAGCTACTCCAAATGGCCCATTGTTAACAGTTCATGGAAAATGAATAGAGGGTGTAGAACACATAGCTTTGGTCACACCCACATAGGGATAAACTGGTCCCACCTGCTGAACTAGGACACTATCATTCCTAAGCTGTTGGTGCAGAGCATCCTGTATGACATTTCCTGGCAATATCCCAAGAATTCAGCTTTATTATTCATTCTGACTTGCCACAAGGCTTCTGTTTCTGAAGCTTCCTGCATCAGTGTCTACCAGACAAAGAAATAAATTGCAGACAGAAGAACAGCAAGATAAGGATGGTGGGGGTTTGCTAAGCAAAATTCACTATGATTCCTATGAAAAGTTTGGTACCATGAAAGTTCTGATATTGATACTGTACTAATATAATTTAAGATCTGTATTTCATAGGAAGAGAATCCACAAGGCAATGGGAATTCCCATCTTACATTGAAGATGTTGGTATTTAATTGAGCTTTACCATATGACTTATTATAATAGCACTTAGGGTATTTCTACATTACATTTCTACTAGATTTCCACATGATGCCATGAAGAGATACACCAGTGATCTATAAAAAGGCCATACTGAGAAACTAATTATTCAAGGCAAAGCTCTGTGTTAATTCTACTCTACTGCTTCTGGTACTGGACTAGCTCTTTCAGAAAGACAAATAAAAGGCAAGCTGCCATGAAATAACTGGCCTGGGGATACAGAGGGTGGGATTCATCTCACCTGACTTTAGAAATCAACAACGTAAACATTTAAAGCCAAGCTAGCTCCTGGGGCTCCACATGTAGTCACTGGAGACAAATATGCCCTTTTAGGATGCCAATCATCTGCCCTATTTCAGACATCTAATTCAGGAGACGATTAATTGCCCCCTGGATTCTATTGACTAGTTCTTCACTGACCATCAGCCAAGCCAGAAGCCAGATGCAGATGTCTTCAGTCAATATACTTTCACCTGCAAAGTTCGTGACAAAGCTGGGAATAGTATATTTCCTTTACTCCCAAACCTATGCACTATTCTGTGGATCATACCACCACTTCAGTGCCTCTCCTAGTAACAGAGAGACTTGCAATTATGCTGTATGATAGTTAGAGATTGTTCAATTATCATATAAATTAAAGTTTATTTAATGGACTAGTCAAGTAACTGAGCACTTGGCTGGTATAAAAAAACTAGCATATTAAAAATAGGAAACATAATTTTAGTATAATTAAAATCCATTCTAGGGTTTCAATTGCATTCTCACTTGTCAACATCACAATGGATTAATATTTCAAAATTTTATTTCAGCTGAAGAAAACAGAGATGCAGTCATGCAGTTATATTGTCAGGGCAGGGCTTGTCAAAAAGGAGCACTGGGGCAAGAACACACAACATCATGTAATATTGTCCAGTCATGAACAGTACAAATAGAAACATGTCTCTGAGTACAGCAGGATATCCATTTCCATGGCATGGGAATAAGTACTAAAAACTCAGCAAGTATGGGCAGTGTTACGTCAATAAGGACTACAGGATGAATGAAAACATGTCTGTGGTGTCCCAGCTTCAATTTGCTGCGAAAAATGGAAAGTAACAAAGAGAAGATAAAAGAAGAATACTGTAGAAAGTATGGCATTTCATTACTAAATACGCTGAGGCTTGACTGCCAGTTTTAGCAAATAAATGGGTTGTCTACAATTGGTTGTCCACGGTGTCTTCATGTCACCTGCATGTCTGCATTCCCTTTAGAGTCAGCTGAGACCTTGTCAGTGCATAGACAGAGCACAGTGGAGTGCTGGGCCGATCACACAGAGGTGTCTCCTGGGGAGGGTGAACAAGCAGCTCCCCAGGCCCTATTGGCCCTGGTGGGAGCGTAGATGCCTAACTCAGATGTAGACTCTTACAGTATAGACTTCTGCCTCTGGCTGTACAAAGCTCAACTTAGCACAACAGTATGCAAGGCAGTTACACCATCGCCCTATTCTGCCATTGTTTTCATTTTGGAATAGAGTGAGTTGCTAATATTTTTATTTCCTGCTTTCTGGATGTGATTTTCTGAAATTCAGAAGGCTGAAGCACATGGATATATGACTGGAATGTAGATTGTCTATTTAGTACTTTTGCCCCAGAGAAATTATCGGCTAGGTGTCTAAAGTTGGTCATCAAAAATTAGTGTAGGATTTTGACAGCTTTGTCTTTAATTTGTCTTTTCTTCAGTTCCCCATCTGTAAAATGATGGTAATAATATGCTTAATTTCTAGGGCTGCTATGAATATAAATTCACGACGTTTGTGAAGAACTGACAAATTACAGAAGGAGGACTACAAAATACACACGAGGAACTTAATAACAATGTATTCAGCTGAGGCTTTAGACTGAGATTAATATGGCCTGGAGCCATACATTGAATAAACGAGATAAAAAGAACTATTTCATAATTATCCATACAGAAAAATAAAAATAATAGATGACCAAGTAATTAAAGTCTGTGTCAAAACACATATGCACAGGGAGCTATATAAAGGTGACAAATGAAGCTTCTAACAATTACAGAGCAACATCAGGAAAATAAAAACTTAAAAAAGTATAGGTGAAAATTTATATCTCAGGCATTAAGACAAGGGTGGTTAAGTAACCTTATCATTATACAGACTTGTGTAAACTCCCTAAAGAGGCTTAAATGTGCTTAATACTCCTTCTTCACCACCTCTGTGTTTGTGCTCAGACCAGTCATTGTAGTTTCCCTTAGTCCTTTTCTCCTACATTCAGTTCATTCCTTCTCTTCTTAGCTTTGATTATAAAGACAGTTTCTTCAGCAACTATTTGACCTTCAGCTGCTGGACACTTCTTGCTGACTACAAGACTGCCCATGGAACAGCTTCAGGTACCAGCAGGCCCTTGCTAGGATCCAGATTTATGTAAGAAGTCACCTTTCTCTTCACTTTTCCTTGTTGCGTTACTTTCAGGGTTACTTTATCCCAGGGTAGTCTCTCGTCTGGTTTAATGCAAGTCTCTGCAAACCACAGCACTGGAAGAACTGGAGAGGAGATGTGCGGTGAGAAGGACCACCCATGGGGTGAGAAAAAGCATCCTAGAGGAAGAGGACACAAGGAGAAGGGAGAACGGGAGCTACATACGCCAGCAGGGAGAGAAAAACTCTGCAACCAGATGACCCTGAAATCTAAGTCCACCTTTAAAGAAGCCCCTGAGAAAGACAGATGGTTCATGCAGAAAGCAGTTTGCATTTTAATCTTTATTTTTCTTTCCCATACATGGCATGAAAGCACTATCCTCAGCGATAAAAGCTCCCCTGAGACTCCACCTTGCTTTCCAGCCCTTGAGTACTGACTTCCCCTGGTGTGAAGGAAGGCTGAAGTGCCAGCTGTTAGAAGAAATAATTATTACAGTACTTCCTGCCAGCACTTCAGATGCCAAAGAGGAGGAGTAGAAGCTACCTGATTCCACTTTTTTTTTTTTTAATTTGCTTAACATTTTTTTTCCTTGCTCCCTTATAGCCTTTGCTTGTAGTCAGTGAATGAGCTTTTACCCTGAGGATTCAACATGTTGCTGAGGGCTATCATTACAGTGAGTACATGCCTCTAAGTCATATTCCCAGTGTCATTTCAAAAGAGGCTTAGGCTAACCCTTTCCCATTACAGACATTGAAATTCTCTCACAATTAAATACAGTCCCCACCTTCTAAACATTTAGAATGATGTGGGTGACTAGGAAATGTTGAAAATATGTCTGCTCTCAAGATTAGAGAATACAAAGGCAAAAACTGGAATGTACTTTGCCATTGTTCACCACCTGCTTGTAGCTCATAGTTAATTGCGTAGATAGGAACCATCGTTTACTGCTCTGGCTATGCACAATTCATTCCTACACATCAGCCCCTTCCTTGACCTTATCTCAATTGTCTGGCACTGGCACTGGGGCAGACACCTTTGTGTGGGCATCTACACATGCTGTTTTCCTGCTTTCCACTCTGCAGTTGCAGGTCCAGACAGAGCAGTGTTGATCATCTCTGAAGTTAACAGCTATGTGCACTGGTTTTACAATGGGCTGAAACCAACAGAATTAACAAAGATGCTTCAGTTGCTTTCTATTATCCTTCCAAGACCTGATTAAAGCCTATTTGAATGAGGCTGTATTTTCTCCTGTCTTTGCTTCATTTCATTTTGTAAAATGTTGGCACTCAGAGTAAAAATATAATTAAACTATGGCACAGAAGCTGATAGCTTTGATCCCACCTAGCTTAGTAAAGAAGACAAAACAGGCACATTTAATCCACTGTTTGTTCAGTTACAATGTGCTAGTTTTAAACTATGCACATTCCAGTGACTGAATGAATATATGAGGAATGCCAAAAATTAACATATGAGTTACAATTATTGCCATACAAAGGCTGTTATAGTGCACACCAAAAATCTCTAAACAATGAGGTCATGTCACCCTAAACCATAATGCATGGCTAAATCATAATGCAAAATGAATTTTGAAATACTGTATTCTCATGTGCACAGTCTGCAGTCCGTGATTCAGTAGAGCTTATTCATTTGCATTCGTAGAAAAAGAGATTTTCCCTTCCCAGATTTCCCCCGTCACATTCTGAATCTCTTTTCCCTCTTCAGAGCATGTCCCCCTGGTTCTGCTGCCCTCTGCCTTTGCCTCTGCTTCCCTGCATATTGCCTAAAGGACTATTGGAGCACATTTATTTGCCTGAGGATTTATTTGCATAGGCATGCAGCTTATCTGATATGTAAGTTTTACCCAAGGAAATATCATATTCATTTGGTGCACAAACACACAGAGACACACACAGGGCCAGGTGTGATAATGTCAATATTCAGGATTTTTTTATCCTCAAACTGCCCTACAAATGTTAACTAATTAATCCTCAGAACACCTCTTTGAGTTGCACATACTTATCCCAATTTGCTGGGCAGAGACAGGGAAACAGAGAGATTAACGGACTGCAAGAGTTTCCATTAGAGTCAGAGGGGGGAAACCCAAAACCCTCTTCAGCTTTAATGGAACTTGGATCAGGTATGAAGTGATTTGTCTAATGCCACCAGCATATCATGGATTAGAGCAAAGTTACCTATATCTGCAAATTTCTGGGACCAATTCTGATCTTTTGGTGAGCCCTGAATTGGTCAGACAGCTAAGACAGATTATCAGGTTAGGTCAGTTCCAGATGAAAATATTCTATTCTATTCTATTCTATTCTATTCTATTCTATTCTACTCTATTCTCTCTCTGGGTTCGTTTGTGCCCAGGTCAAACACGTGCAGTCCCAGAGCTCCCACCAGTGTAGCAGCAGCATTAGAGTCCGAGGAATTTGGCTGCTGCCAGACATGCTTATGTTTGCACTGCACTGTTTCTGCAGCATTCCTTTCCCTGCAGAACACAGCAGGACAAAAAAATGATGGCAGGTGAGACAAGGTGGCTTTTCACTTGTGACACATAACCACATAACCTGTCTTCACAGACAGCTGTGGCGTGACATGCTTTACACTGCAGGGAGAGGTCAAAGTGCTGCAGCCCCACTGTCCTCCTTACAAACAGCCCCCATCCCCTGACACTCTCTCAGTATGATAGCTGAGCAAAATGAGGGCTATTTCTGATTTACAGCTACAACCTGCAATGAATTATATTTGGGTGGTTTACTAATATGAAGCTGTTAGCAAGAGTAAATTGTCTGCCTGACACAGATGGAAAAAACTAACTCTATCGATGACTGTAATCCATTCATTGTTTTATGAATCTGACATCCTCCAGAGAGCACCACAATACCCCACTCAATGGCTCTGAATACTACATTTTACATTTAGATTTTCTGGCTTAAAGAAAAGATGTGTAAAATTGCAAGCAGGCATAGCATTCCCCACTGACTTGTGCATTTATGAAGTTTTTTGTGTTGTTATTACAGCAAGTATATGAAATACAATGTACATGGAACTAGGAATAGGGAAATAAATACATCTGCATTTTTTAAAGGAACAAGAGGCTGATATTTATTCACTATGAGGGTGATGAGGAACAGATTAAGTTGGTCAGGGAAGCTGTGGCTTCCCCAACCCTTGAAGAGTTCAAGTCCAGGTTGGATGGGGCTTTGAGCAACTTCGTCTAGTGGAAGGTGTCCCTGATCACAGTAGGGAAGTTGAAACTAGATGATCTTTAAAGACCTTTCCAACCCAAACCATTCTATGATTCTGATGTTCAGGTTTATATACCGCACTTTGTATATGTTGGTATGGAAATATTGTGGTTTTTTCTGCCTATGAAAGCATGAACCCGAAAAAGCATGTCTACTTGAGAAGTCTTGTGTAAAATAGGCTTTTTGAGGCTTTTTGGTCAGGGTTAATTTTGAAGTCTCGGAGGTGACCCTGTATAACCAGTCACACAGCTCTGGGAAATCACAAGGATTCAGGCCAAGCCTACGGCATTAGGAAGAGATGCATATGGAAGTGTGTCCAGAGGGATTTTGAATTATCTGGGGAGCTTATCAGAATGGTTGTAAAAGGTGGACCCAAATGGCAGGCCAGCTGGATCGTGTCATTCCTGACCAGTAGTTTTCCCCACACCCTCAGGCTGTACAAATGTTAGAACCAAGATCTCTGGATAGACAGTCCTTTGGGTCTGTCTCAAAACAAATGTGACAGGATGGACTGAAGTTTCTGACTTTACACTACTGGATTTTTTCTACAGTATTTCTCATGCATAAACCTCTGCAATATGCCAGTGTATTCCTGGACATCAAAAGAACTGCAACAAATGTGCACCAACAGACTTGGACCATTTCTTTCTTCTCTCAGAGGATTTTTTTACACTTAAACCCCATAACACTGCATGAGGCTGAGCTTTCAAAGCATTTATTCACAAGATATTCACAATTGGTTGTTCTTCATGTGATTGAAATGTGGCATAGTTTTAACCAAACATCACTTACAAGAAAATGTGTCTCAAAACAAACCAAGCATCACTGTGGAGCTTCTTCTTGGAACCTTGCACCTCACACCTTACTACAGCATTGTCATACCATGGTCTCATGGGGCACAACTTCTGCTGGTCTGAGATTAAGCCCTTCTTTGCCCTTTCCCACCTGCTGACTGAAGCTTTGAGGGACTTGTTAAGACATATGTCCAAACCATAACAGTCCACAGACACACACAGCATCCACATCTTAAATGAGAGCCAGTCTAAATCCTCCAAATGTATTCCAAGAATCACTTCTGCACCACACACCACGGAGTGGTCACTTACTAGGAGATTTACTCCTACGAATGTCCTTCCTGAATCCTGTAAGTCCCTTCTTGCCCACAGGTATACTCCTATTTACTTATTCCAGATGTAACAGAATTACTTTACTATGTATGAAGAAAGGTTTTTGAATAACAGATAAGAATTCAAAGCATTATTTTCAATATAAGACATGAATCAAGACTTGTTTTCATACCTTTATTCAGTCCAACCTAATACTGAATTCAGAGCGTTATTTTGTGGAAACACATACTGCAAGCTACAATTCCTTTAAAAATCTCACTAATTGCAGCAGAAATTTTGCTAGAATAGAGACAATAGGGTTTAGCACATTGCAGGTGATTCAATCTTATGCAAAAGATGTTTATATTTCCTGAAGCAAAATACTCATCACTTGTATTAGTTAATAGGAAAACAATCAGCTAATTTGCCAGGTTGCACTGTACTGTGAAAAAACCCATTCTTATTCAGAAATTATTAATATTGTCTCTTCCTGAGCATGAGAATGGGTTCTCTCTAGTCACATGGCTCTTATAGTCTCATGTTTTGAGATTTTCACAGTCTTTTTCATTGCTTTTAAAAAATATATTTATCCTTTCAGCTCTCACTCTCCTCCAAGGTAGAAATGAGGTATAAATCTCAGTCACATGACAAAGATATTGCAATATGAATTACCGAAAACATGGTCTCTGTCCTTGTGCTAAGTCAGCCTATAGCAAATGTAAGGCTATACTATTGATCTTAAGTTTCCTTCATTGTAAGCAAAGCCAAGCTGAATTTGCTGAGGACTACAACTATGAGCAAAGGCAACTGTTATGGCTCATCTGATGCAGAGAAAATCATACAACTTCTGTGGATTGACTGGAATCTGAGCCCTCCAGAAAGCCTGGAGTGACTTGCGTACAGTTGCACAGAATATCTGTGGCAGGGCAGGGAAACCTACCTCATGCCATAATCTGTGGACAACTTTCCTCTTCTGGCCATGTCATACTATTCAAAAAGTAGCTTATGGTCCTAAGAGAACATTCACTTTAAGCAAAATATTTTTTTTAAAGGGTGGCAAATATATGAATCACTTTGGTTTGAGAGCCTAACACCATGCTCCGAACAGTGAGAGCAGCCTTACCTTTGCATACAATTCCCCTGAACAGCATTTTCTTTTTTTTTCCTTTTTTTTTCCTTTTTTTTTTCCTTTTTTTTTTTTAAAATTAAAAATCGACTGAACTAACATCTCTTATCATGGTCTGCAAAGAAAAGCTGTAAAAAAATTAAATTGGAAAAGCTAAATTATTTATACAATTTCATGTGCTGGATGTTTTGGTACAGTTGAGCCTTGCTTCTTCCTAATAGCATGAGACTATTAGGAATTGTAATACTCCTCAGGGGATGTAAGATTTATCAACTCTTGCAGAACAGGATGGAAGCCAAGGCAGGAGATTAAGGGATACTAGTTAAATTAATCAACCTTCTCTCCATATATTGGCCAGGAGAATGCAGTAAGTTGTTATTCATACATTTTACACAGTAGGAGCACAATTTGACCACAACCATATGTTGAATTTAATATTAAACGTTGGATCTTTCCAAAAACAACTCCATAAAAATGTCAATTTTTTTTTTTAGATGAATGACTCCATTCATTTTAAAAGGCATTTACACACGCACACACACACAAAATGAAAAAGTTCTTTTCTATGCCAGTTTTGAAAACAACCTTCCATTTTAATCCTGGTTCAGGACCCTATCATGCTTGTTTATGAGTCAAAGTCTAAAGTGAGGATTAATGGTGAAGATGGAAGAGTTACAAATACTCCTTTTTCTGTCCTCTCTTTTTAACTGCAAAAGGGTCAAGAAGATATTTTCCCTGTCAAACTGAAAACCTTGGAATGTTATCTTTTGCTTTATGCACAATGCTGAAGTTTAAGTTTCTTGAAATGAATGCACACTATTATTTCTGTCTCTGTACAAAACGAAAAGCATCATTACATGAGCAATTTTTGGAACATATTGCACCTATGGAATGGCATTTTCTCAAAACCCAGAAATTGGTTAACGAATTATAACATCAAAACTTTGTAGATCATCAAATTAGATCATCTTTAATCCTGAGCAGGTGGAACTAGTAAAGAGCATCATTGTGTTCTATTTAACATCCCTCCCACAGAAGGAGGTAAATGGATCACGTGCTCTGCATTGCGGTCAGTACCAAGGCTAGTCCCTAAGTACATATTGCTAATCAAGTGGCTCTGGCTGACCTGTGAGTTAGTTGTACTATAAGGTCTGTGATGTCTGCTGGACCAAAGAGCACCTTTACACAGTGCTGCACTACCTTTGGTTTCTGGTTAGTTTGTGCAGCCTGGCATGAGTGAGTTCCTGTGCTCTCCCCATTCCTGAACACCAGTTTGACAGCCTGGGCTGTGACCATCACGTCCTCAGAGCCAAGACTGTGGTTGCTCAATTAGATGCCATGGCTCAGTTCCCAGCTCTGAGCCAACTAAAACTAAGGGTGTGAACACCAAAAGAGTGTATCGTGGCAGAAAGTTGCATGGCAGCAAAGGCAACATGCCTTGTATATTCTTTGCTCTAGTTGCCAAAAGCCCCAATTCAGAAATTAATTTAAGGACACGTCTCCAATAAAGAATAAATATAAATGTGTCTTCTAAATTTTTAAAAAATTAGGGCTGTGAATCATAGCAGAAAAACGGAATTTCAAAAATTCTTCATGGTAACTCTGATATCAGGATAACCAACAAAGTAAAAAAAAAAAAAAATTAAAAATCACCTGACAGTTCGATATTTAATTCTTATAGGCAGAAGAAATAAGGAAAAAATAAACATTGTTTTAGAAATACAGATTTTTTTCATTGCACTGTAGCACTGGTTTACACTAAAGGGCTGTAGTTTTTCCAGGCAACAATTGGAATGTGTGAAAGAAAGAATGGAAATTAATTGTTAAGGTATGGGAGGATAAGGAAGAAAAGAGAGAATGAGTTTGTCGTTTTCAAAACAAGTGCAGTACATGCAATACGTCACCCAAAATAGGGACTGCTGTATCACACACAAATCCACATCTATTAGCTGAGTGTGAAAGTGGTCCCTCAATAATTATTCTATTCATTTTTTTTAACTGAAAGGGATAAAAAATGTGGCTATATATAGAAAAATAATTTTAAAATCTTATGAATGGCAATACTTCTTAAGATAATATAAAATCTTCCTCTGAAAAACAAAGAGGAAAAAATCTTCCAGTAAGAAGACAATAGTGTTTGCAATGGCAAAATAAGTCAATTGGAAGTGTAATGACTTCTATACAATGTCAACAGAAGTGTTTGGGTCACACTCATATAATGCATAAGCCATTCGTCTGACATTGTATCCCCTTGCTGTTAACAGTTTATATGAGTAAATGCCTGTAAAAATACTTCTTTTTAGTCTATTATGCTATAAGAAGTGTTTGTTGTGAGTGGAACCCTTCCTAATGCTCATTTATTATAAGCCAAAGACAGTAACACTAACATTAAACCAAGCAACCTTACTGCTTTTCAGTTTTCCTTTGGTTTGTAGTCTGTATTCATCTGCACTTTCACAGATCATCTGATCTGAAAAGGGATTATATAATCCTCTCTTGGAGGTAACATCAATTCTGCCTTAAATAAATCATGTGATTCCACAGTCCACAGGCACTATATTATAGCAACAGCTAGGAAAACTAGTCATAAACAATTCATTTCACTATGATTCAAAAGATCAGCTATTGGAATTTACTGATTTGAAGACCAGTGATGACTTTTTCATCATTTAACCTGATGTTCTATGTTACAGACCATAATGTACATGCAGTTACCTTAGTATTGAATCCAATGGACCTTTTTTCTCTGGCTAAGGCCAAATGAAGCTGTAACAGGGAGAACGAGCCCCTGTTGATCTAAGGTGTTACTGGACTAATGGAAGAACCACCACACATTTAATTCTCTTTTCCTTCTTTTATTTTGTCCTTTCCTCAGTCAAACATGATATTTTATGTAAACTTTCAGGCAATAAAAAATTATTCTTAGGGCAACTTTTCCACAGAAGAGAAGGAAGCAAACTGTTGATGCATGTTTGCTCAGAGCTCAGACAGACTGAAAGTGCAGTGTAGCAGTGGAGTAAAGATGTAGCATTCCCATTTGGGAGATGTGCGTAACACTGGGATACAGGTGAACTCATACAACTGAGCAGCATGCAAATAAATTCCCAATACATAAAAAATCATCATCATCATCATCATGGCTAGGCTTTGCGAACAAAGATTTGGGAAGGGCTCTACCCACATGGGTGTGTCCTTCAAGCCTGTGCAGCGGATTTTTTAGGTGAGGCACAGTGTGCGCAGAACTGGCCCCACCCTTTGCTCCTAAGGTTCACCTGCCACAGCTGAGCGAGCTTGGACAGTGACAGTGAAGTTCTCAGTACTAGAACCTACAGCCCCCGGTATTCGTATTCCCAGGAGGTCTCCCATCCAAGTACTAACCAGGCCTGACCCTGCTTAGCTTCCGAGATCTGACAGGATCAAGCATCAGGGAAGAATTTAACTGCCTCACAATACACCCAGTTAAGACAGGAAACAGCTTGAAAGAAATCCACAAGCTACAGCACGTTTGCATAAACCAGTCAGCTAAGACCTAGTTTTTCCAGCTGTATTCACTCTAAGCATAAATTTACTCCAGACTAGTCCCAGATTAAAAAAAATGTGAAGTTTGTATACAAATTATTTTTTAACATAAAGCAGACATTTTTGATTAATAAGTTGTTTGCTGAGAATAGCTTACTGTGCTCTATGTGTGCCTGTACACAACATGCAAAAAACCATTACATTCGGAAATATTTTAATGAGAAATAAATACATCAAATCCAAATAAAGATACATTCCTAGACTTCCTTATGCACTGGTAAACCCAGGTCAAGAACATCAGTTTTTGTGTAGCAGTGTCCCAGAGGCCATCCCTGGCTTCTAAGCTCTTTATCCAGACAAATAGGTAGGACAGGTCTACAGATGGAAAGGATTGTGCCTTGAGAATTCATTTCAGCCACTTTTGCCTTTTCAGCCTCATAAGCACCACAAACTAGAACTGGTGAGGTCAGATTAACCCATAAAATTCAACCCTTTCCAAAAAAATGTGCAGATATGTTTTCTGTTTTGATTCTAATCAGTTTCTATACCAAAGTGATAACTTTGTCCAAAGGATAAAGACAGCAAAAAAAAAATCTCAAAAATTTGAGAGTATAAGTATGAGCTTGTAACTCAAGTGTCACAACTGTATCTTTGTCTTGCAAAGGCCATCTTTTCTTTCCCCAGCTTCCCATAATAAAGGCAGTGGTAGTTATACAGGTTTAAAACTACTTAAAACCTTACTAGTCTGATTCACCATGATCCTTTCTTTCTATATTGAAATCAGAAGAGATTGAATTTTGCCATCCTGCTCTTTAACAAGTAAACATTAAGAGTCAGGGAGAAAAACATCTCTATGGAAAAAAATATAGTACGTGCCTATCAATATATCTTTTTTCCTAGATTTCTTAGGACTTCATTAATTTCCCAAGCTCATTTCTTACAGCTTATTAATCCAGTGTTGCTGAATCTTCTTTCCTTGTGATTTTTTTTTACCTCTTTTATATTCACAAGATGAAATTTCTCTCAAAATTCACATTATTTATATTTGCTAGACTGCCTCTATTTCTACAGATATCTCATGCCTGAGCACTGATTGGAGCTGGGAAGAAACAGTGCTGTTTTCTGTGTGCATATGGTATCACTGATTACTACTAATCACTGACCTATGGGCTGCTTTCTGAAAGGTCAGCAACATGAAAAGGGCTCCGCCGTGCTGGTAGGACTATCAGGAGAAGTTAGGCATCTAATGTGCAGAGATGCTTCTGTAAATCTTGTCACCTTCTGCCTTCTAAGGAACTTCAATAGCTACATAAATTTTGCCTTTGATCTAGAGCTCTTCCTTCATATTGTATTGCAACAGCACCTACTCACCCATGCTCGAAGAACCATATACATTCAGGAAATCTCTCCCATCTTGAATAGCTTAAAAGATCTTTTCTATCCATACGAAGAAGAAAAAAAAAAGGAAAAAAAAGGACTGGAAATAGCTCAGAGAAGGAGCACATAGGTGACAGAATTATGAAATGGCATCTGAAAGAAGAATCACTAAATACATGCTCTTTCCTGGAAAAGAAATCAATTAAGATGCCCCAAAGAAAAGTGATCTGTAAAATCATGAGTTACAAAGTGAGGATAAACAGGGAATGTCAGTGTTCACTGTTGCAGTACAATGACATCAAATCAAACTAGAAGTTGGCAGACTGAAAGCAAACAAAAGGACTCGTTCTCACACAAAGGGAAGGTAAGACACAGACCTCATTGCTGCAAGACACTGGTGGGGGGGTCCAAAGCTTTACCCAGTTTCACACTGACAGAAGAGACATCTATCAGGGAGTGATGGAATACTAAATGTTCCTGGGTTGGGCAGCCGTGAACTTGAAATTGCTGGAACTAAAGAGAGAATTCTTGGCAAGTTCTGCTATGTTTATCCTGTCCTTAAACTCACCTGCAAGCTTTTTCCTCATTGTCAGAGAAAGATACTGAACTGAATAAACCTGAACCTGAATAAATATGACCCAGGAAAGGCTTTTTATGTTCTTTCTTGAATTAAATAAGCAAATCAAGGACATTAAGCAAATCTGAATCCATCTGCGTCATAGACCAGCAAAAGAACTGGAATCAAGACTTCTATAATGGCTGAGCTCCATCAACAGCTGCATCTGTTCTAGTAAATAAAAATGATCAGAGAATGTTCTTTGCCCTGAAGCCAAGTGGAGTGACAGGGCCATTGTCCATACAGCTGAACTTTTTTACCTGCTGAAACAGAGATACCACATCTAGATCAGCCACTGGTCCATGCCAATTATTGAGAATGATCATAAAGCCTGGTCTTATTTCTCCATTAGAGGACATAACTATGAAGAAAAAACAGAGAAAAAAATTCTTCTCTTCATCAGATACCTTTGTAACCAGTGGGCTCTGAAAATTTAAGTGTTTCTAGACCCAGACTCTTTTTTTTTATTACAGAATAAATCAAGTCTCCTATCTAGAAAGTGCTTGCCATGACTCATATAATTGGCCCTGGACTGTCGGCAGTCCTGGAACTGTGCTCATGGTGATAATTAATCAGTGTCAGTTAGTAATAATGCCCTGTTCCATCTTTTGTAGTCGTGGCTACTTCTATTACACAGAAGCATTCAGAAGATATATTAATATTTTCAGTGTCATTTGAAATCTTTGTATATACACAAAGATGACAAAAAGCTGTTCTAATGCCACTGTAGAGCTCCAGGTGCTGGAATTAAAGCCTTGCTAAAGAAACTTGTGTGTGAGTTCTCAGAGAGCTGAAAACCCATGAAGGATAGTAGTTCTCTAAAAGTACTTCTTTTGTAAGACTAGATTATGATAATTTCTATTATTGAGTTGAAGGAGGAGAGACAAACAGTCTTAACTTCTTGTTTTCCTTCTTTAAAAAAAGCACCAACAGCTGTAGTGAGCAGAGAAATATAATTTTTATCTCTCTCAGCTGTATACATGCTCTAGTGTTATTTGATATTCTTGACACCAGGAACATACTGTTTAAAAAATGGAACAAAACAATGGGAATTACTCCACTCTCTCCATATTTTCTGCTTCCCAATCACAGAAAAGTACTTGAAAAGCGTGAACATTATGTTTAAAAATAGTTCTGCTGAAATATTCCCAGAGATCAGAAGAAACTTCCATATTTGGAAGAACCTACAGGATGTTCTGCCAAACTATTTGGCTTTTCTTTAGGTCAAGGCAACCCTGGGCTTTGCTGCTGTTCCCATAATGTGCTATAGACAGGGTGAAAGTGCTCTTCTGTCATTTCCAGTTTACAGTACAGTTTGTGCTGGCTGGTATGGGACATGCCTTTGAAGCCAGTCCTACACTGAAAACCTCAGTAACTACAAATGCATGTTCTCCCATGCTGTACTTGTATTTTCTCTGTTTAACCATGGAGAGCAAGCAGAATTTTGCCTACAGGATTTCTCTTCATTTTTCTCCCTGTCTCTCCTCCATTCAAGAATACTCATTTTTGTTTTTTCAAAGTTTCCTGTTTAGAAGACTTGGTAGAAGTCAGTGTAAAAAATGCATTGTGTTTAGGTTCTTTTCCTTCCCTTAATTTTTTTTTTCTTTACAAAAAGACTTGATTACATTATTTTCTTAATATCCCGTTTGCAACCAAGTATTTTAATTCCAGGAGCATTTCTGTCACCAGTAGTCATAATGAATAAAAGTTCCATTGATCTTAAATTGGATCATCTAACAGATGGATTTACCTAAATTTTTGCCTGCTTTCACCTCTTTGCCTGTCAAAACGATAAATACTGTTGCAACACTTCCAAATATCGTGATGCATCACTATATGAATTAACTTAAGCATGACTTGATGTTCCTCTTGCTCTACTCTTTGGTGGTTAATTACATATTGGTATAGTACTTTTTTTTCCTACTTTTTGCCTTCTTTAGCTTTACTGTCTGTCCTGACACTGCCTTCCATGTTCTAAAGATAGTTGCCACCTAAGCTGGAGGGCTGGAGCCATTATACATCTTTCATTTCACTGTCTTAGCTGAATATTTAAATCTTGCTCTTTTAGCATACAAATCCTAGGCCTTCAAAAAACAAGTTCAGTTACAGTGGCACCTCTTCTCTCCTGTGCTGTTCCAGCAAAATGATCCCCTCTTCCTAAATCAGGGACTGCTTCCTGAGCAGTTTTAGCAATAGGTATATGTCATTTACTATGTCAGCATTTCATATTGCTCAAGCTGCTCAGCTGCCCTCCCAAACTACTTCAAAGGCAGTCATCACTTGTCCTCGAAGGGTTGCTGGTTTGTAAATTTTATTCAGTGTACAAAACTATATATATGGCAAAAAAGCCATAATGGGCAGAGCAGTGAGCAACAGTTAACATCCAAAAACAATTCCACAATGCTTCACTGTAGCTGGAGCCAGAATACTTAATAATTAAGTAGTAGCAAGCAGCCAAAGATTCCCATTTCTGATGTAACTCTCTTTTCAATCCTGTTCTTTGCCACTCTCATGCCCACCATTCCCGAGATGCTGCCCATGCTCTTAGGACCCTTTGACTAAGGCAGTTGAAGTACAAAAGAAGCTGAGTTTCAGCCCTGTACTGAAGGGCTCTGAGGAGCTCACAGTCTCATAAAATGCAGGATAGGGAGTTAAAGATTCACTGCCAAGCTGGAAAAATACTTCCAGTAAATCCTGTGACTGGGTTTACAGGGACTTTGTTTTGTGGGCAAAATCAAAGTTAGGAAATAAAATTTGCTTCAAGGATTAAGCCTCTAATCCTTGACTCTCCTTTGGCCAATAAAGTGTTTGATGGATAGTGTAAGCCTCTATCAAAGTCTGTGTCACAGTACTGACTTCCCTGGTCCCCAGAGCAAAAGAAACTAGAAAACTTCACATGCTGCTTGGAGTCATGTCACCAGGCAAATAAGTAAGGCAAAATACAGCTTCAGGAATATTCCTATTTTACATAAAAATTTACTAGTTAATAAGTGCTACAGAAGCACCAATGACAATTAATAATGTAGTGTGTCTCCAGTGCCAACCCTGGTTTCAAGGGGGTGTGCTACAGAAAAGCAGCATAGACCATCACAAGTCTTACCAGTGAGCCTTCCTTCAATAACCTAGTGAGCATGCTCTGAATCTCTGAATTATTTTTTCTATGGAAGTCATAATCATTTAGGATAAACCTGAGCCCTGTGCATCTGTCAGTTCAAATGCTGAGTTTCTCTGTGTTGGGTTTTATATTCATGTACCTAGAGAAAAGTCAGGTGGGGTGAGGATTCAGTGTTTTTTTTTCTGAGAGGAAAAATTAGAAGTACTTGGTTTGATGACTTTGGGTTAGCTCTGACTTGATGACTGATGACAACACAAACGTAAGAAAATAATATAACATCTTATCTGTCAAGAGAAATTAATTGCTTTTAAAATCTTAGGTAAACTATGTGTTTTACTGAATAAAATGATATTATAGATGAAGTTAAAGTGGGACTTGGTACTATGCAATTATATGAATTTACACCAACAATATATGTGATTTTTATGAGCCCTTGATAATTTAATTGGGGTCTTAATCTGTCAGACATTCAATTTGCACTGACTTTTAGTAGACTTCAGGTATTTTTACCTCTTTAGTCTCCTTTGACAATATCTCTGCATAGGGAAATATACACAATCCTGGAGGTGACGTGAGGTACAAGGACAGAATGGCAAATGTTTCTGCTCCTGTGACAGCATTCAGATGTAGGGACACTACTGATGGCTGAGATAATGCTGGTTCCAAAGCAGTGTCCATGGCAGCTTAGATGCATGTAGCTCAAATCCTTTCCACTCTGGACTAAATTGCCCCAACTCATCTGGCATAAACCTTTGGCTGGAAGCTCTCACAAGAGCACATGCCATGGCCCTGATGCCTAGTAACTCGCTACATTGAAATCACTTCATTGAACATCTGACTCTACCTCAAGAGTACCTCTTCAGCTCTCAAACCTGAAAGAGCAAATTGGGAAAGAAGGGAATATTTTATGATTTACCGTTACTAGACATTCATAATTGAGCCTTCTGACTCCTCTTGCTGGAGCTGATGAGCAAACATGGAGTAGTTGGATGCCCTCACTCACTCTAAGGCCTTTATATAATGACTTCTTCAGATGCTCATATGACCAGAAAGCACTCCAAGCTGATCAGCCAGCTGTCATCTTCCTTCTGGATTAAAACCATCAGAAGTCATTTTGTTCCAATGAGAAAATTGTTGGTCTGTTATCTGTATCAGTCCTTCTACCTTTACTCTGGACATAAAGCATGTCACCAACTGTAGGTTGGCAGCTCTATCCAGTTCTTTGTAGTACAGGAAATATTCTAATAAACACCACCACTGGCAGTAGCTGAGCCATAATACATGAATGTGAAACAGTGCCAATTGCTATAGCTTTCGTCTAGTACTCGTGGAGTGCCACTTCCCCTATTTTTTTTTTTCTCTGATGCAGTACATACTCTCAGTCTTTCACATCACTTTAAATTAACGTGTCCTTACTGTTCCTTTGCTTTTCTTTTCCTCCTCTTCCAAGAACTGTTGCTTTTATTTTCCTTTCTGGCTTACACTAGAGCCAGCTTGGATTTGATCACTACCAATGCATCAGAGGAAATATATAGTACATACTGTGCTTTCATTTGGGTGGACAGGGAGCTATACATAACCCTCAGTGAGCAATAATATGACTAATGAATATGCTGTACTATGGGTTTGCTGCAAAAGAGCAGCTCATACAACCCAGCCTTTATCACATTGCTTTTGTTAGCCATCGCTCTTTATTTACTGTCACTGAGGCTGGGAAAGACGGCTTATTTTCTCAGCATTGTGCATATGTATCTGAGCTGGAGCTGGCAGAACAACTTGTTCTTCTACATTTTCCTGCATGTTTTATGACCTGCTTTTATTTTATAGTACTTCAGTAGTTCATTCTTTCTAAAATTAAAGTGGAATGTCTATTCTGTACACGGGCTACCTTGCACATTATACTCTACTTAAAAAAAAAAAAAAAAAAAAAGGATTAAAC
>VWZD01005548.1:84896-150138 GCA_013396695.1 Sakesphorus luctuosus
ATTATACTCAAGCTTATAGATCTCTCACCAATGCGCTGAATGGCTCAGAAATTCAGTATTCTTAGCTGGCCTGTTTGGAGGGTGGGTTGAATTCCAAGTTGTCAGCTAGCTAGAGGCCTATGATGGATACAATTTTCAAACTCTATAAAGCATACTGCTTGTTTCAGTATGTAGCTTCGTCTAGCTGCTTATACACAGGGCAGATTTACTACACATCCAAGAAAACTGTTGCTCTCTCCTTCATCTTCACCATTCTGTGTGCTTTCAGAGGGTAAGAAAATGGCTGCATTCCTCTTCAGCCTCCCCTCCTGCACAATACTTTCCGTTCTTCATCACAAAATCTGTATCTTTACTGCTTAGGTGCTCATACTTCAGATGTTTGTACCCTAAGGCATATAAATATCCACTATCAAAGACTCAAAGTCTTCCTTGTTGCAAAAGGGAAGCCCTTCATACTGACTTAACTTTGTTTATCTTCTTATGATAAAGTAAGCAAGATCCCCACAATGGCACTTGACTATCACTTTTTTCAGAAGAGAACAAGCACCTTTTTGACTGGCATTTGTAAAATTCCTGAAGTCGGGTCCTGAGTGCCTCTTGATGTGAGAGCTTGGAGGAAGAGCACAAAAAGTTTTACAGGACTACTTAGTCTTTAACACCTTTGATTCCTCTCAATTTGTGCTCTTCTCACGTTTAATCTCTATGCTGGTTACAAAGGCCATTGCAGTGGCAAGGCAAGTAAATTGTAACAGACTCACAACAAAGATCTAAGTCATGATCATCCCCTTAAATAGTAAATATATATCTTAGCAAAACAGTTCAACTGCAGTTCACTAGGAAGTCAGCATTTCAAGTTAATGCAACATGGTATCCCGATTTCATAGTCTTTGTCTCTCCAAAGATTTAATTGTTTCTCCCCATTGCTCTTTAGCCCTTTCCTCAGTTCTACCCTTTTTATTTGTGGGTGCAGAATTTCCAGCAACATAATTATTCATGTTTCTGTAGAATTAGCTCATTTAGACTGGGGTGTAAAACCATGAACTCGATGATCTCAGAAGTCTTTTCCAACCTAACTGATTCTGTGATTCTTTGAAAATGTGTGGGCCTGATGTATACTCAGTCTAATATTACTTCTAGTGATTAAGCCAATCTCTTTCAGAGTTTAAATATTTAAAAGAAGAATTCAGTGTTATTCTTGGAAAGATTATTATTTACATAAAGGAGTAGACTCTAACAAAAAAAAAAATCAATGCTCAGGCTGTGAGAGTCAGCAGCTTCTTAGATTTTGTGCTTCTCTGACTCAGATGGATAAAAAGGCTTCATGTCACGTTTTGGCTCCTTGGTGAAATCCTTATCCAGCTCGTTTGCTCCTCTAAAAAGCAACAAGAAACTCCTGTAAGGTCCTACGCACAGCCAAGGGCTGACCCCTGTGCTAGGGGACATTCCAGTCTGCTGTAGCCCTTGATACCAACAGAGCACAGGCTTCTGCACGAGCAGTCCAGAGAAGCTGCAGCAAAATACTGCATTCTGTACCATCACAAGACAGAGCTGTTGTAGTTTGTGTCACCTTGTCTCTCACCATGCCCTCCTCTGGGACAGGGATAAAATTTTTATATATAAATAGTATTGTGTATCTAAGAAGAAGTATTTTAAAATATTTGTTCTCTCTCAGAATACCTTTAAGGTATTTTTCTTTAAAGACTAAAAATGGAATCATAAGAACTACATGGTACTTTCACACATTATTTTAAATGGGAAACACAAATAAAGCTCTGAAGAGGTACCATCCAACAGTACACGCTCTTAAAATGCATTGACTTGGCGTTTTTATTTTTCTTACCCTTTTTTCCCAAATACCCTAGCTCTGTAGAAAAGCAAAATAAATATTAGATATTGTACAGATGTGATCTCAGTATTTTGGAGCTGCTTAAAACAGTGGGAGCCCCAGACTGCAATCCTTATGTAGAAATTACCCAAATAAAGCTCCCGCTGAGGCCAAGTGTTTTACTGCCATTTATACAATTGTATAAAATGAGCTACATGCTTTACAGAACAAATAAAGAAAAATCACATGGTGTCTTTATCTCCTTTCCTAGTTGTCTTACTCTCACAATTCATTGCATAAGAGAAACAGAGCACAGGAGCAGGAGAGAAAAGAAACACCATAAATGGCTATAGAAAACCCTATAAAAATAACAGCTGGATGGGGCAAAAGTTCCTTTGTTGAAGTGAGATGGCTATTTACTTTTAAACATTTGACAAAATATTTCACTTTTTGATTGACTAGCTGATAAATCAACTGGAATTTTAACTAAATGGACACTAAATGTGGACTCATGAATAAACCTGTTATACACTATTAGATCACTGGTCTTATTTTTATCAAAAGACTTTTACTAAAATAGCTCAGCTTTCATCTGAGCTCCCTTGTCAGACAGTGCTGTGAAGAACATTTTTGCACTGCTTGCTCCTCTCCTGCTGATTCCCTGGCCTGGTGGGCTCTCCAAGGACATGGGGAGCAGCAGCTCTGCCTCCCTTCTTCCCACTGTCTGTGTGCCTCTGGAGGCTTCTCCCCAGAAACACAGCTTACTGAAAAACAATTTACCAGTTATTTTTATTATTGTTATTGTTATTATTATTATTAACATTATTTTTAAGTTGGAAAATCAGCTGTGATTTTTTTGTTGTTGTTTTGGTTTTTGTTATGTTTATTTAAACTTGACCACTTAAATTCAAAGAGCCTCTCCACAAAGAGATGCTACAAGAAACAATCTTAAAGGGAACTTGCTTTACACAGATTTCTGATCTTTTCCCTTCTCTTGGTGGCACTGAGATAAAAGCAACACTTTAGTTGACAGGATTATGTTGCAGTGAAATGGAGCTATGCGTGGGAGTAAAGTGAGATCCATTGTATGAAACTCCCATTACTAATCATATAATTGGAGAGTAAAAACATTTTCAGAATAGCCTTGGCTTTAGTAAGAAAAGACAGGGATATCTCTTTTCAAGCATGTTAGGTGTTGAGCAGAAGGGATTGAATGAAATGTCATGAGGACATATGGAAAGATAGCACAGAACTCTGAGCTGGACAGGTAGAGGAAAGGGAAGAAAGTAGAGGGCTGGGTACATGCTCTAGGCTGGAGTAAAACTCTATTGTTATGGGTGTATCTAAGTATATTTATGTATTGCTGAAGACTAGGAAGACTTAGAATTTACAGAAATTACCTGAAGGACCATGGTCTTTTATGAGTAGGCCATCTCAAGTACTTTACAAAGACAATGGAAGGTAGTAAAAAAATGAGGGGAAAAGAAGAAAATATTTTGATAAATGAGTAGACAATGGATTAAGAAATAGGCATATTGTTGTACCTCTGTTATAGCCTTTCATTGGCTTGGACTGAGATTTTAAATGATTGGGAGATACCAAACATTCTACCTAACCTGGCTGCAATATTTCTTTGATAATGACACATGGCAAGCAAATATATTACTATATTCTGCTTCAGCAAGAGAAGCACTTTTCTCTCCATTCTGGTTCAGCAACTTTATGACATCATGAAAAAGAAGAGATCAGTATTTAAATATGTCTTTCCAAAGAGAAGCAAAAAAACCTGA
Organism: Sakesphorus luctuosus; assembly: GCA_013396695.1. Taxonomy (NCBI): domain Eukaryota; kingdom Metazoa; phylum Chordata; class Aves; order Passeriformes; family Thamnophilidae; genus Sakesphorus; species Sakesphorus luctuosus. The sequence continues at coordinate 88,512 of VWZD01005548.1, forward strand.
AAAATGCAGAAATGCTTCTCTCCTCTACTTCAGAACACGAAGTCCCTTCTGCAGTGATGTTTACCTGCTTATTAAAATTTTGTAAGCCTGTTATGTGGAGTCAGGGACAGCTGCTCACTACTATTCTTTGATGAACCAGACAAATAATAGAACCAGACTGGTTTTGCATGGTCACACTAAAAATGGGCTTTGGGCTTCAATTAATTTTGTATAGATAACCCTAAGGCAAAAAAATCAGCCACCATAGTGAAAGTGAACTAATACAATAACTAATCCTGCACTTGCTGTGTATCTAAAAGTAATAGAAATACATTCAGTGTGACAAGAGTTTCTGCTCAGCATAATTAATATCTTATTAACAGGTAATGGAGTTTGGTGTTGACTGAAACTAAAACAAAAGGGAAAAGAGCAAGAAAAGGAAGTAGAGTTTCCAGTTAAGATTTGTTTCCATAAAACATTACCTGTCTGAAGACCTGTTTCTAGCACAAGATCTCTACTCACTTCTTCAGGCCTCTAAATAGAAACTCCTGGTTTGGCAGTGAGGTAAGAAATTGCACAGCAAGGGTAAAAAGGGCTTTACTGGGTATTAAAGGGGCTCAAACCTAATACTGGCAGCATGACTAGAGATAAACTAATGGAAACTCTGAGGTGTAGAATCATCCTGCTGGGCCCTCTAAAACACTGTGTTGTTCCATATCATATCCCACTTGCCACTCTCAGATAGAAAGCTAGGTGGGTATAATCCAAATGTCTTTGTTCTTATACTCTATGTTCATACAAGAGACGGTATGATGGCAATGGTGCAGTAAGAGAATCAGAGAGAGGTCTACAGTAAGAGGTACCATGGGTAAGTAAGCATCTCTTTTCTGGACAACAGATAGTTGTTCCTCTCAGTGAAGGCATGGCTATAACAGGATATTGCTAAAGCAAACGATTTTTGAAGATTTATTATTTTGTACCTGTCATTCCAAAAATGAAATTGAATAAGTAGTAGGGAAATAACAAATGGACTTCCAGAGGGACTTAATTTCACATCAAACTTATACGCCTAGAATTTTCACAAACAGATTAGACAATTGCAAATTATCTCCCTGGCTTGTCCCACATTGTGAGCACATGACTTTGAATGCAAACATAATAAATAGCATCTCTGTAAGCAGTAACTATTGGCACCTTCATAAATTATCTTGTCAGAATCAAAAGCCTGTGTAATCCTAAGGACTAAGGATCAGATTCTTAAATGTATTTTAAAGATCTGTGTGTAGTGCCTTCTTATGTTTATCACTGATTCTTACAGTCTCTGAGAAAACTGTACCTCTTATCATTAACATTTTCTTATCTCTCTGATCACACTCTCCCTGCTGAGTAGGTCTGTAGCCATCACTTGTCTCGTTGAGCAGAGTCAGAAATTTTCCCATTCTCAGCCTGGACATCCAAAACAGCCCCCACACAGCAAATAAGATTTACTGTGCAACATTTGACTTTAGTGCAAATCTTGCAGTTCTGTCCCTTTTGGCAAAAGCCTCCTTAGAGGATAGGATTATTTAACAGGAACAAAACTGTTTCTGAGGAAAGATATCTTTAGAGTGATGCAACTGAAAGTTGATTATCTAACTTTTCTCCAATAGCTTCCCTAATAACTGCGTTCCAGTCCCACCTTTTCCTCTTAAGGACATACTATCCTCAAGAAGAGCTACACTAGCTCAGCCCAAGTCAGCTGTCCTGTCTCTGAAAGTGGAGTATAGCAGCTTCTTTGTTAGCACCAAAGAAGAAGGGTCAGTATGAAGTAATCTTTCCTCTGTCATGCACACTGGCAGATGTTGCATCAGACAACTGTTTTCAGTAAGCAGCAACGGACCTATCGCAACAAACACCCATTTTTTTTTCTCCAAATAAATATTTTTTGCATCTTCTGTGCTCTTTTCTCTCTCATCCCTTTATTTCTTTTTGTGTTTGAAAAAACCATGAGGCTTGCTACCCATTGAAGATAAAAACAGGATTCTTACAGCTTCCCTTAACTCTCTTTCTAATCACTTTTCCCACGTCCTGATGTTAAATCAGTTTAATCTTTTCAGACAGAACAGCTCTTCATTCCCTCTGTAGACTACAACTGTCTAGCAACTTTTCCTTGTTGATCACAGAAACAATTATCCACAGACAAAAATACAGAAGCTTCATTCCAACTGCATTATGGAGAAGTTTGTGATTCTGTTGTCTCTAAGTAGACTAATATTGTTTTCATTCTCCAGTACTTTCATTCCAGCAGCAATTATAGACAGTACTTTGCCTTGGAAGATGGTAATGAAAACAAAAAGATGGAGAGTTCAGTTTTAGAGGATTAGATATGATGTTGACATCCACTACTCTGGAGCTGGAATAACACTGAAAGAAAAACAGAACAGAGATAAAAAGAGAGAAGACAAAATAAAAAAATGAAGTGATGAAGCCAACCTAGGAGGACACATGCAGGCAGACAGATAATACCATTCATCACATGTTCTAAATTTATATATATAAAAGAATATAAAAGGGTCATCACTAAGTTATCTATGAGAAACTTTATTGCCTTTTGTATACTATACACTCTTAATAAATCCAAGCTTGAATATCTGATTGTGGAGATTTTAAAAGGCACTGCTAGTAAAAAAAAAATTACCTGCTCTATCTTAGAAGATTTCACTGTCCAGAGCTAGGCTTAGGATAAGCTGATTGCCTATTCCTTCCAGGGAAACCTAATAAACACTGTTTGTATCTGTTTGTATCTCAGCAGGGTGAGAGAAGCTGAAGCATACTGACGTGTACACTTTGTGAGCTTTGTGATACCTGCCAGACTGCAAAAATACATCAAAATGGGGTAAACCTTGAGGAAATACCATGGAGCACAGTAGTATTCCCACAACATCACTAATCACAACCATAGGCTGGCCACATCTCAGAGTAGAAAAGGTAAAGCAAAGCAGATGTTTGCCTGTGCCATTTGTTTTTCACCACCTTGACCTGAGGATATCCTTGTAGGAAATAACTTCTTCTCTTTCAGCTTATACAGCCACACAGGGATATTTTTGTGGGTTTGGAAGGCATTAGGTTTGGGGGGTTTTTTTGGTTTTTGGGGTTTTTTTGTGTGTGTGTGGTTTTTTTTCTTTCTAAGTAAGCTACAGAGGTTTGGGCATTTCACATTAGTTGTGTTCTGAAGCCTCCCTCAAAGTTCTGGAGTACGCACGTGTACCCTACTCCTGTTGAGTCCATGATGGTTATAGGATCCAAGCACAAAGTTGTAGGAAAATGCTGAAATGGATTCCAAGGAAAACGGCGCTGGACGGGCACCTTGAACAGCTCAGAGACTTGAAGTTTCAAAGTGCAGTTTTAAAGTGCAGTTTTACTTGTAATAGGGTGGTTTTTTGCAGCCATTTCCCTGCCTAACTCTGTTACCCCATCTGTGGTGATGATCACCACACCCTGTCCATTGTATCCCTCGAGTCTTCTTTATTCTCTTGATGAGCTCCTCATTAAGTTAGAGTGCCCTGTCCTGGGCCAGGCAGTGCCCGCCCTTTACTCAGTAGTCCCGGTGATCGGAGGGCCCCCTAGCCCTCCCCTCCTCTCTGCCCTGTTATTATTCCAAGGTGGGAAACCCCGTGTGAGTCTCCTATGGCTCTAGCCAGCCCTGCCCCTGTCCTTAANCAGAGGTTTGGGCATTTCACATTAGTTGTGTTCTGAAGCCTCCCTCAAAGTTCTGGAGTACGCAGGTGTACCCTACTCCTGTTGAGTCCATGATGGTTGTAGGATCCAAGAACAAAGTTGTAGGAAAATGCTGAAATGGATTCCAAGGAAAACGGCGCTGGACGGGCACCTTGAACAGCTCAGAGACTTGAAGTTTCAAAGTGCAGTTTTAAAGTGCAGTTTTACTTGTAATAGGGTGGTTTTTTGCAGCCATTTCCCTGCCTAACTCTGTTACCCCATCTGTGGTGATGATCACCACACCCTGTCCATTGTATCCCTCGAGTCTTCTTTATTCTCTTGATGAGCTCCTCATTAAGTTAGAGTGCCCTGTCCTGGGCCAGGCAGTGCCCGCCCTTTACTCAGTAGTCCCGGTGATCGGAGGGCGCCCTGGCCCTCCCCTCCTCTCTGCCCTGTTATTATTCCAAGGTGGGAAACCCCGTGTGAGTCTCCTATGGCTCTAGCCAGCCCTGCCCCTGTCCTTAATTCATTGGTTAAGGGACCTTTGATCCTGCCCCTTCCTCAGTTTTCACCCAATCCAGCCCAGATCTGGGGTCTGCCCCCTGAGATAATACCTCGTGAATTGTTTGAGTAAACACACTCTTGCTGTCCTTTGCCTGAAGTTGCCTGGACTCCTTTGTCTCTGTCTCCCATCTCTGCATCCCCTCGGACAAAGGGGAAAGCAGAGACCCCTCGCTCTTCCCTCCAACGCCGCATACAAAGTAATTATTAATAAAATCTTGGAGCCATTCATGGGTATTCACTCTGGCCTAGATCTCACTTCCACTTCACATAAGACTTTTCTAATAGCATTTAAATTATGAGATCTTCAAAACTCTATACAAGAAGTAGTTCATAAAGATATGAAAACTAAGTTTCAGGTCTCTTGAGCAGTAACTATAATTAAAACTATTGAATAGTGATTATAGACTTGAACTATGAAAATACTGAAACAGAAACAGCCAAAATAAAAGTCTTGATTAAACTGGGACTTGATGAGGAAGAGCTCAGAGACTTTGGTAAAGCATAGCCTGTAATAGAAGTCTGAAAGTCACAGAAAGAGATTTCAACAGGAGAATTAATTTATTTTAGCTATCACTGATTCTTTAGTTATCCAAATTGCCTTTGATTTTATTCACAATATAATCTTAACAATCATCTCAGAGTTTTGCCAACAGCAGGATGCAAAAAATGGACTAAAGTTTGGCCCAGGTGACTGTCCATTTAGTAAAATTATCTGAGAGCTGGGAATTGGACTAGAAATGTCAGAAAAGAAGATTTTCAGTTTCTGATTGCATTGGTAGGAATTGCTGTAATGGCAGGTTGTGTTTTGGCTTTTAATATTTGGGGGCAGGGGCAGAAAATGCTTAGACACACAAAAATGTAATGAAATGCCAGTGGTTTCTTTTTACTAGCCAACTGCAATTATAAGCCTACAAGCTTGCTGTAATATGCAGGCCACTTATGGACAAATGATTACCTGGTTTGTTTCTAAGATAATGGTCTGAATTAATTGGTGACATGAAGGAGAATTACTTGAATGAAGGACTTTCTGTATCAGAAAGCTTTTATGTGAGGACACAGTTAAACAATGCAAGATTGGGAAGATTGTAAAAAAAAAAAAAGTGCAGCCTAAATGTTTCCAAGCCAAAGATCTGGTTTGTGCTGACCTAGCTTTGAACTTCCGAAGGAATGAGCAAATTCTGATGAGCCAACTTGTTTCAGCCTTCGTGCCTAAAAAATGAGTGAGATTAATAATGATATTGATACAACTGCAACAATTCAACAATTGCACATCACCTGAGGAGAAATGGGGCAGGATCAGCAAAGGGGGATGAGAGATGCTTTGCCATGGCTAATCTTGCAATTCCCTTCTGAACCTGGAAGGTCATTTCTCCCTCACTCTGAATGGATCCTCCCACATATTCTAATGCTTTGTCACCAAATTCCTCACCACCTAAAAGGGAGGGTGATATGGAAAGACTGAAAACAATGGAAAAGAATGAAGCTGGTGAAACAGGCTGTGAGAGGAAGCTCTTGCTGTGGCCTCTTTACTGTGCAGCTTTTTACTTATGTGCTTACTGCAGCCCATGTATCTGAGGCACTGAGTCTCAGGGAACCAGATTCTGCCCTAGCTGCATCCTTGACTTGCTGCATAACCCTGGATAAAACACATTCCATATTCTCTACCCCAATTTCCCAACAGTTTAAAAAAGGAGAAAGGAAATAAAAAGAAAAAGAAAGAAAAAGAAAGAAAGAAAGAAAGAAAGAAAGAAAGAAAGAAAGAAAGAAAGAAAGAAAAAAAAAAAAAAAAAGAAAGAAAGAAAGAAAGAAAGAAAGAAAGAAAGAAAGAAAGAAAGAAAGAAAGAAAGAAAGAAAGAAAGAAAGAAAATGAAGGAAGGAAAGGGAGAGGGAGGGAGAGGAGAGGAGAAAATAAAAAGAAAAAAGAAAAGAAAAGAAGAAAAAAGAAAAAGATTAGCAATCATGCTTCTGATTTTGTTTGTAAAATGTACTGCGAGCTTGAGCTCTCTTGTTAGTAACAGTGAGAATTATTTTCCATATAAAGAAACAACCAAGGACACATTCAAGCTAGCTGAGAAGGCAGCATCTTGTTCTGCTGAGCTAGAGAGGCAGTTCAGGTGCCAAGTTTTCTCTTTAAGACAAAAAAGTTAATGTGGAAATGACAAAATAAACCCCAGGGACAGAGGCTGACTTTCTTCTCTGCATGCTGTGTTCATCATGCTACTTGTAGGCTCAGAAAACTTCAGGTTTATATCTTCCAGTGAAGCCAAAAGCTTCTGTGATGTGATCTAAATATAATGTGAGAAAGAGGAAAAGCAGAATAGGGATTCCCACAGAAAATTTTAATTCTGTGAAGAATATCAAGGAGAACATTTCAGTGCAGCTACCCGTCAAGCAGGGTGATGACAGGGATTTTAGTGCATCAGTTCAGTTTTGAGCTCAAATACGAAGTCACCAACTGTGGAGTAAACTGAGCTTTACCTTCCTAACATGCAGTCTGGGCAGTTGCAGCCTTGAGGCTGGGAGAAGACGAGTTCTGGTGGAGTTTCCATGCAGTCTTTGCAGATTGCCAGTTCAGGACTCCAGAAAAAACTGACCCAGAGAAAAGCAAACTTTTGCTGGCCACAGATGCCTCTGCAAAGCAATAGGCCTGTCTGGATACAACCTCATCAGCCTGGGAAGTAAGTTCCAAGAGCCATGCTGTCAACTCTTTCTCCAAGCAAAGTAAACCAAATGCAGCACAACAGCAAATCTTTGCAAATGCGACTGCAGAAAACATAATATTTTTCTTATTTCCTGCACAACATAAAAATGCAGTCTTTCCAGGTTGGGATCAAGCAGAATTACAGCCTAATGCATGTCAAGGTGACAAAGAGGACAAGGTGAACATGATATGGTGACATGATAACAATAGTCATGGAAAACAATGATAATAATATCTCATGCAGAAAGAGCAGTTGTCAGGGAGCTTTAAAATGTCATGCTTCCACTAATCCCTCACCTTTGATTTTGACCACAATGAAATAATATGCATACTATGACAAGGATAATCTTGAATTTCATTGAACAACTAGTTTTCGGCTCTATACAGAAAAGCAGCTATGACATCTGCCTGTAAGTATTGGCATGTTAGGACAAGTACCTTATGAGATGAATTAGTAAGCTAACAACTAGATTTGCTAGCAAATCAAAATTACTAACTGGATAAGCACCTGAAAGTAGTATTTCCTCACTTAATCCTCTATCTGGACCAAATCCCCCCCACTTCTTTCTGGGCTTCTAACATAATTTAAATGTAAAAAAAAAAATAAATCTAAAATCACAAGGATCTGCTTGTTAAGCTCAATGTCATTTTAGACTTCAGATTTTTTCACTTGATACCTTGGAAGAGTAAAATTTCTATGTACTTGTGATGATATTGGTGTTTAAACAGATGTCAGAAGCTTTTTTAGGTATAAATGGAAATTGAGTTACAGATCATGATGGTTTAGGGATTTGAGTAAGTTATAATATAAAAATACCCAACAAAACACAACCCTGCATCTGAAAAAGAATATATTGTTGAAAATAATGATCTTCAAAGTTCTGTACACAACAACATTTAAGTTGTCTGTTATGAGATTCTATTACTGATGTTACTAAGAATGTAGTAGAGTAATACAATGAATTAAAAAAAAATCAGGTATTTAATTTCATTTTTTCTGTTTCTTCTGCTTGTGTAATTTTTCCCCATGGCCTTCCAGCATTTTGTATTTTTTGCATTCCTCTTTATTTAAACTCTCCAGGGTGTCTAATGTAATTCCTATATAAACTCAGCCTGATAAAACCTGATCCACGAACATAGCAGATAAATCAGCACCATCAGCTACAAAATGGAAGTCCTATAACCCCCCAAAAGCTGTTGCCTGCTGATGTTCATTCACTCTTCAAAAATGTGGAAATAAATTACCTTGAAGAGTTGTTTTGGAGGGTAATGCCTTTGGGCCTTTACTTGTCAGGGGCCTAGGAATTAATTTTGGTATCACAATTCCTTCCTGGTAATGGAAGTCAGGAAAAATTGCACATTAAGGGCAGAAAAGGGAGCACAGGGATTATACAGTGGACTGCCATGAGGACAAGGAATTCATCTGAAAAAATTCCTATAAAGAATGCTGTGCCATGGCTTGAAACATGCTTTGAAACTTTAACATGGAACTACCTGTACTTCAGAAAGAAATATCTCAAGCAAGTAAATATTACCGGAGCTCTATTCTTTCCACTTTGCACCTTTACCCATAAAATTCACTTCAGAAAATTCTGAGTATTGTAATACTTTATGTTATATATCATACATTTTCAACATCAGTGGCAGATGAATTCTGTACATAATTGCAGGTGAGTGGCAAGAAATTGTTTTTTTCATCCATAGATTATTTTAACACACCTCTCTCGGTGTAAGAAGACTCGGTCTGATTTGTGTTTGCACAATGTGCTATTTAAAGCTTCAACATCAATTTATATTAGTTACACCAATTAAATGTCTTTTCCATTCTCAGACCTAGTTAAATATAAATATAAATGTGCTGAATGCATACATTATCAAACTTTTCCTCAAATTACTCTAAAAAGCCTTAAATACTATTAAGTATTGGAGCTTCTATTGAGCATTTCTTTGTCAAGCTGGCATGGAGACCAAGGCATTCCCTGGAGCTGAAATAAAAGTTACCGATTCAGCTCTGCTCCCCTAGTTGAGACCATCTTCAACACGTCATCTTCAGAGAAGAACTTTTTATTTTGTTTTAATCATTCTTAATGCAAATAATCTGAAGCATGTCTAAATAGAAAAGTATCCATTATTACCCTTCATTACTACCTAGATATGGGGTTGTATAAATCTATTTTTCAGTATTCTGTGACGAAGGATTAAACAAGCAACAAACATTGTGTTTTTTCCTGTGGATAATATTATTCCCCTCACAAAGGTACCTTTGGATCTATTTTTTGCTGCTTACCTATTTTTACCTTGGATTTGATGCATGCCTGGATCCTGGGACTGCAGACAGAATGCTGCATGAGTGCCACAGCTGAATACAGCCTTTTGTTTAATTTTATCGTGGGCTATACCATTTCTCCAGAATGAGCTCTGCTTGTTCACAGTTCTAAGAGTTCTTGAGTTCTAAGAGTTCTAAGAGTCCTTTCAATTGTTTCCAAACACATGCCATTAATCTGACATGACTCAGATAAACCTTCTAAGTAAACAGTCTTCCCTTGTACATGCAATATTCTCCTTCCAGAACACAGCTATACGTGAGTGGGCATACAAAAGGTACGCTGATTCCACTTGTCTCTGCTGGTGGCCAAAAGCAGCTATCTAGGCAGTCCTACAGTGATAGAGGAAGTGCAGACTGTTCACTTCCTCAGAAGGGTCTCCAGACCACCAGCTGAGCATAGATCATGGAACTCTTCAGTTTTGTGTACAGTAGTCCTGGATTAATTTATCTTCCTTGAACTCATCTACTTACCCTTTTAGCCTATGGAAACTTCTAGCACTCACGTAATTTTGTTGCCTGGAATTTCACAGCTTAATTTTATCTGTAAGAAGAATAATTTTCCTTGATTTGAACCTCATACATGCTGGTTTCATTACATGCCACCAAATTCTTTAAGAAAAAACAACTGATTTCTGTTTGTCCTGTCCATGTGGTATCACATGCCTCAGTCATCTCCTTTGCGTCTCTACCCTGACATGTGACTTTGCTCAAGTCATGTACTTTAACATCACAAGAAGTCTGACCCAGCCCAATACACCTGTACACTTATCCAAACACATGAATAGAGAGAAGCAATGACATTTTGATAATGCTTCATATCTGTCTGAATTTCACACAGTTCCTGTCAGCCCACTCTGCCAGCCTGTGCAAGTACCTCTGGATCACAGCTCTCTTCTCAGGAATGTTGACTCAGTGTGGTGTCACCTGCAAACACAGAGTTGCCACCTTCAGGTCACAGGTAGAGATGTGAAACATAACAAGTCTTAGGATAAACACTTGAGTACCCAACTTTTTATGGGCCAACAGCCATAGTATAGACCACACAGCCAGCTTTTTACCTGTCGTGTTAGGGAATAGCTGTATCTTTTATATGTAGAGTGGAAGAATGAGACATGCAATGGGTAGCTGAAGGCAAAGTAAGGTGTTGTACAAGAGGCATGATAATGAGGATTCAATCCTGCTGTCCTACTCCTTACAGCATCAGTCATTACCAATGACAGGACATATTCAATAGATTTTCATCAGGATGGAATGTGACTGTCTGTTATACACACAATAACCACACAAAGTGAGGATCTACTTTCAATTATTCAACAAATAAAATATATTCAAAAAAGGGTGGTGGCCCCAAATCTGCCCTTGGTAACACTCTCTTGACATTATAGGAGAACAGAATTTAGTCCAATTAATGCATTTCTGTCTTCCAATCATTCTTAATATCTCCAACAGCACTACTGCTCTCCAAGTTGGTCATCTTCTGTCAACAAAATGACAAGCCAAGCAAAGGATTCTCAGCTACTACTCAGGCACTCAACAGGTCATTAAATGCGAGGATATGCCTGTTCTATCAGTCATTAATACTGAAATAGCAGTTTCTTTTAATAATAGATGACTATCTTTCTTTCAGAAGAGGATTGGTCTTTTTGACACTAATGTACTGGACTGAATGAGACTTTTCCTTAATTTCATGTAGTGACTTAAAGTCATAAAGAATAGAATCACTTATGTTGATAAAGACCTCTGAAGGTCACCTCGTCCAGCCTTGTACTCAAAGCAGAGATAACTTGGAAGTTAGCCTGGACTTCTCAAGGCTATTTCCAGTTGAGTGCACAACAAATGCTCCAGCCCCAGGTTCATTGTGGTGATACTCTGCTGAACTCAGTTCTGTAGGAGAACCCTGCTCCTAAGGTGGTCTTCCCTGAGTTGTGTAGAGGAAATAAAACCTTTTTCTTCAACCTGCTGGCTGCTCTTTTGACAATACAGCCCAGCACACTGTTAGCTTTCATAGCTGCAAGGACACACTACTAACTCATGTCTAGGTGTTTATGTGGCCTCCCAGGCCTTTTAGGCAGAGCTGCCACATGGACAGTCAATTTCCGGCCTGGCCTGCCATAGGATTGTTCCATTCCAGTTCAGGCCTTTGCACTGTCCTTTGTTGGACTTTGTGAATTTTCTAACTAATTCTCTTGCTGGTTGATATCCCTCTTCTGTACTATCCACTTGTCTCCCTGCTTTGGTGACAGTTAAAAACTTTGCTGGGATTATGCTTTGTTCCATTGTTGAGGTCACCAATAAAAATGTTAAAGAGTGTTATGTGCTACAGGGAAGATACCACAATTTTCTTGCCCAGACTCCGTGTTACCTCCTCTCCTAACTGCCCACGCATAATCTGTCCCAGAGGGAAAAAAAATAGGAAAACAAATTGGGAGTAGCAACTGGAAAAACTCCCTGTTTCACATGTGAGCAGCACCAGATGGACCAAGCTATGGAATCAACAGATATAAGGAAGGAAGCTCAGGCTAACAATGATATCCCTAAGTCAACATTAAATTGGTGAGAATATAGCTTTTCCCAATTTGATTTTTAGTTTCTTACTGTGTTTTTTTGTACAGTGTTCCTAACGGTAAAAGATGTAGGTGAAAAGGTAAAGCCAGTAACAATAATAGAAGGAGAGGAGCTCATCCAAAAAAGCAAGTTATCCTTAAAAGGAGGTTAAATTCATAAATATAGACCGTGTGTTAAGGGGTGAAACAAATTTAATACTTACTGAATAATGTCACTGATATAAAAATAGAGCGTGTTGCCTCATACTTAATGGACCATATCAGATTCAGAAAAAAGTTACTAGAGACTTTTGTTAGTTCAAAATACCCATGTGACATAGAACATTCACACTGCCCTGTGTTGGTAAACATTCTGCAAAGCCAGAAAGTTTTTAGGGAAAACCTGAAAAGTTCAAAGTGCTATAAATGTCTTTTTAATAGCAGGATGGTGACGAACTCAGTACATTTGCTCTTCTCTCAAACTATGTAATAAATTCTATGTGGCAGAAGGGAGAAGATGTACTTTCCTAGAAAGAACACAGAACCATGGTACAGTCTGAGTTGGAAGGGACCTTAAGATCATCTCGTTCCAAATTCCCTGTCGTGGGCACTTAGCCTTGGTGAACTTCAGGACATTTGCATGTGCCTACCTCTCAAGCCTGTCCAGGTCCCTCTGGATGTCTTCCCTTCCCTCCAGGGTGTCAGTCTCATTACACAGTTTGGTGTCATCAGCAAACTTGCTGAGGGTGCACTCAATCCCACTGTCCATGTCGCCAACAAAGATGTTAAAAAATGGCAGTCTCAATCCCAGCTCCTGAGGAATAACACTCATCACTGCTCTCCACTTGGTCACGAGGAGCCACTGTGACCCCGATTCTTTAAGTGCGAGCATCCAGCCAATTCCCTATCCACTGACTGGTCCATCCATCAAATCAATATCTCTCTAGTTTAGAGTCATGTGGGACAGTGTCAAATGCCCTGCTCAGGTCCAAGCAGATGAGTCAGTTGCTCTTTCCTTATGCACCAACACCATAATCCCATCACAGCAGACCAATAGATTTGACAGGCCTAATTTGTCCTTTTGCATTATTTACCCAATCCCATCCCAGGCCTGTATTACTGACCACAGGTCTGCAGCATGAAAGAAAACTCTGTTAATAATCCATCACTGGCTTTTAGAAGCTTCCCTGCAAGTTGTGTGACCACGGTCAGCATCTTCCTCCATTCTGCTTAGCCTGAGTGGATTAGATGATGAAGTTGGCTGTGTTCTTATTCAAGAGGTGTATCCTTTGCCAACCAATGTCAATGCTGCTTTGCACCAAATTATATTCTCCTTAACTTATCTATTCTCTGGCTAAAAGTTGGGTGAATTTCAGTGAAAAATGGGAAGAAACTCACACTCACTGACTTAGTTTTAGAAGTATTCTAAACTTGCCAAGGCAGGTTATGGTTCAGTAAAACTAAGTAAAACTGCCACTCATCTTTTCACACAATGAAGAAATTCTTCAAGAGAGATTCCAAACACACAGTATCTGAAGTCCCTTCCTCTTTCTTCTCCAAGAAGGTGTTTAGAGAAAACCCTAAAACAACTAGAAAATGCTGCCTCTACAAATTCTGGTGTAGAGCCATGTAGGAAAGATTATTTAGGTGGTGGGCAGTGTAATAATCCATGATAGCCTTCAGAGGTTATTATAATTTACACAAATACTGAGGTTGCCTGAGGTGTGTCCACTGAATATTTCTAGTTGGAATCTCTATAGGAAATGCTGGGTGGCTTGAAGCTGGAAACCTTGCAGATTGTGAGTGATCATTCTCTGGCTCCTTTGGAAAAGCAAGATCCAACATAAAATTGTAGAAGCATAGAATATCCTGAGTTGAAAGCAAGTTACAAAGGTCCTCACAGGACAACCTGACTCTTAGCCTGCACAGGACAACCCCAAGAATCACCATGTGCCTGAGAGCACTGTCCAAGAGCTTCTTCAACTCTGTCAGGCTTGGTGCTGTGACCACTTCCCTGTAGAGCCTGTTCCAGTGCACCACCACCATTGGGATAAAACAAAACAAACAAAAAAATAAATCAAATATGAATACTGTCAGGTGTCAGAGGTATTGGAGACTCAGGTTCTTCTAGTTCAGACCTCTTCATACTTAATATTGCACTGTGACTGCTAACACCAGCACCAACAAGAGGAAAAGAAAACTTGACCTTTGTCCTAGGCTTTGAAACAAATGGTGGAGGAACATCTACTCAAGCAATCACTGTAACTTGTGGTGTACTTGGTGTAAGGAAGAAGGACTTGGTAAACTCAACAGTGTCCTGCATTTGCTGTTTTAATTCTGTTCATTCATTATGGATTCATTTCCCTTTTGAAGTGGATTGCAAATCCTAGATATGTCTTCCCAAGCTCAAAGCAGCTCTGAATTTTCAGCTGAGATATTTTCTTCAAGAAACACTAATACAAGTTATAACCATTCATCCTGGTTCTGTGCCAGGTGACTTGGCAAATGAATGGAATTAGGCGGTTCCTTTCATCTAATTTGATGCTTTGCCAAGGCGGGTTATTTTTATTATTAACCTTCTGTCATGCCTGCTGTACAATGGTCCAGAAACCTCTTGAGTCTTTGGCAGAGCGGCAAGGGAGACTTTTTGGCAAAGGAATAATAAGGATTAAAAACCAATGGAATTTAAATGCTTATGAAGAATAAAACACTAAGTGACTAGATTGCTTAAAAATACCTCAAGGACCCTGCTGCATTCAGCAGTGGACAGTTAGTAATTTCTGACAAAGTATTTTTTATTATTGCTAGAGTGGCCACGCAGAGGTGAATCTGTGATCGGTTCATACAAAAACAGGTGTCCCTACTAAAACAACGATGTCCACAGTCATACTGCGTCCTCTTTTTTTTGATGTTTCAGTAGATGTCAACAACTGGCTGAACAGAAAATAATTGTGTTTTCACTTAGATGAGAAAGGTCTCAGTCTCCCCAGTCAGGAACTTTCTGAACTTCAGGAATTTATAATATTGGTTTCAAATACTTACCGTCTGTTTTCACAAACGGAGGGTTGCTATTATTCTCTGCTCCGATTCCAATTTCATTTTTTGTACTTATGCCTAGCCCTTTCTACAGGGCTGAAAGACACATAAATAGCTTCCCCATCCAGTCTAAAATGCTGTGATTCATTGTGACCCACTGCCTTGTTTGGACTTACATAAGAAGTACCCTATTTTATCAAAGAAGTCGTTGACAAGATATTTTGGATAAAACACAATTCCTTTCAGGAAATTGAGGCACTCAATCTTTTGCAGCAACACTTTATGAGTATGTATGTTAGGAACTTCCTAGCCAAGCACAGCTCTGCAGAGGTAGACAGCTTCCAGTTCAGAATTTGATTTATAGACTCAAACATTCTTCATGTTGCCTTCCAAAAAGTCACATTAGCCTGCCCTAGAATTACCTATCCCATGTCCTACCTTTCTAAAACAGGTAGCTCTCTTTGGCCTTTGAACTCAAACCTTGAAGGCAATAGAATTATATACATGAGAACATCAGGCAGTGTACAGTGTTAGTGAGGCACAGGAATATAATCTGACCAGCATCTTCCCTCTTAACAGTCAGGTTTTATGTTTTATTTAAATAGAAAAATCAGCACAGGATGATCTCTAAACTAAAGAACTGCCTTAGCCTTTAGGAATTCAAAGTCCAAATATTCTTATTTCATATGAACTCTCTCAGAAGTTGTATAAAGGATGAGTATTTTAAGAAGTATTAGTCAGCTAATGCTAAATCAGGTATCTCATTATTTTTTAAAGTCTCTCCCCTGTTAAATTTTGTCAAAGTACCTGCTCTGCTGGAGTAGGTCTTTTCTGTCTTAGGTTAAATTTAAAACAAGGATTATAAAGTTTATGGGAAACAGTTTATTAACAAAAATATTAACTGAAAGAGGCTCTCAAAGTTCACAGATGAAAAAAATTAGGAGGAATTTATATAGGCTTCCACTGCTGTCTATTTTTTTCTATGATTTTCCTGGTTTTTCTCTCCAAAAAACAGTCTTAATGAGGAGTGGTTGCCTCACACACATATTTTTCACTCTCATATTCACTGCAAGATTCAGTCAACCACTTGGCAAATGCATTGACTGACACAATAGCAGATTAAGACCATTAATAAAATCTGCTACACAACCAACTTTCCAATGATAGTGTGCCCTGTGGTAATGGGGAAACTGTCAGTAGTAACTAAAAAGGAACAGCAAATCTACAAAAGGAAACTCATAACCATCTAACCTATGTAGCCTGCAGTAATGACCTAACTAAAATGATTTAACTAAATAATACAATATTTAACTTTCCTTAGTGAGAAGAGGAAAGCAGAAAGTAAACATGCTAAGAATTTCATTTTAGGAAGCTTGCTCAAGGGAATATGAATGTTTGTTATTGCTGTTTATTCTATATTCATAGAATTACCTATGGGATGGGTAATTTTGTCTTTAACACTTTTACCATATCACACATCAAGCTATTTTATTTGGAGAGGGAAGCAAATAAATATAGAATAGGAATATAGACCTCCTTATTTTTCTATTTGTTTACTAACAACATAGTCCTTTCATGCTGTGTACACAGCCAGAACTGATATTTCACTTTCTATCAGGCAAATGGGAATGGAAAGATGGAACCCATGTGACATCAGTTTCTGTCAGGGGGCATTTAATGGACATCAGGCAAAGAAAAGTTTTAAGGAGAGATTTGAAAGAAGAAAGGAGGTTGAACTAGCAAGGAGGAAGCACAAAGGTTTATTTGCCATACAGCCCTTATTACATTAGCAGTGGAAAGCCTGGACCACAAAAGCTTGAACAACCAAAATAAAATCAATGGGACCATTTGTATGAATTAAGCTTGCATTACACTGCATGGCTACTGTACACAGCTGTACATTCTTCATGTGAGTAATCTTCTTCCTTGGTTTAAATTAATGTCTGTGGAATAAGGGATACTCAATTAGTAGTAAAACAGAGATCAGCTCAGTGGCTATTACCATGAAATAACAGAGGATATGGTAGTAGGAAAGAAGTAAAAGGTGCTGGGACAAAACATTCTTTTAGATCCCAGTTTTAAGCCATAAGACAACAGTGTTTTCCCATTGACCTTAACAAGCACCAAATCAGGCTGAGGTGTGACTGAAGAGTAAGAAGGGATGGGGAGGGGTAAGTGGGCCTCTTTCTCAAAATAATGTTGATTTCTGTACCTGGGTTTTTTTACCATCATTATTGTACTTGAGTTGGGCAAAGTGAAAGGACATAGGTAAAACAAGCATTTTTTCACAATGATACTATTATCTCCAGTTTGCTGCAACGGACAGCTCTGTGACATGGAGAAAGCACCCTGCACAGAAGGTGCTAACCTTTTGCAGTGACTCAAAATGGGGAAATGACTAAGAAAGACAACAGATCTTCTCAGAAATTATTAATGTCACTCTGTAAGGCACACAAAGAATCTCTTTATTTATCTTATTCTGCCTTTCATGATCCATTTTAGCAGTGGGTGATACTGAATTTTTTGAAAAGCAAAGGACTGCAAGGAGAGAGATGTAACAGTAAGAAAAACGGCAGATAAAGCTGTGAGTCACATTTTCTGTTGATTTAAATCATTGTCGTTCCAGCTGCCTTCATCAGAGATTCCCTGATTTACACAGGCTGAGGACCTTGCCCTGTATTTCCAGGAATTAACAGACCGTGGATGATTCAAAAATTTATATTATAGTTACTTATGTTGTAACTCGATTGTATTTTCCTAGGAGCAGGACTATGGCTTTATGTACAGTCTGTATGTTGGTACATGGTTATCATTAATTGTCTTTTGGTACATGATACCTCTCATTAAAAGATGAACTTCCCAGCTGTAAATGTCAAGATAAATTGATTGACCAGCTGGTACTTTGGAGATACGGTATTCTCTAAATTATCCAAAGCTTGAAGTGGGGGAAGGGAATCATCTTGTTTTAAACAGGATTTAGCATTTCTTCATACAAACAGGACTGATAGCAGAACAAATCTGATTAACACATCTAGGTTATGAAGAAAAAAAAAAGGCATTTTCCTTTAATTGTAGATTTTGACTTGCAAAACATTTCCTCTCCTCCTCCCCCCTCAGCACACACACAGTAGATGTACCTTTGGTTTACTTTCCCATATTTGATGAAAAATGCATGATGTGGAGCGGCAGCGGGCAGCTGCCATCTGCCGGCTGCTGCCCCGTGTGGAACCTGCGCCTGCCAAGGCAATTCCTGGGCTGGGAGAAGGGGCTGTGTGCTGACACTGATCCAGGCATTTCAGAGGCTACTACTGCAAATCAAAGTACATTTAGAAAAACAGAACAATAAATCAAAATTATCAGAATCTAATCTGGATACAGGCTTTAGGATACACCCCTATTCACACTGCAATTCCCTGTCAGACTGACTGTAGTCTCAGTGATCCTGATCAAAGAACTTTGGTTTCAGTGCAGGAAAACAGAACTGAACCTGACACCATGTGCTCCAAGCAGGAATCCTTCTAAAACGGTTTCTTGTTATTTAAAAGCTGGGAGGAGAAGTAATGGGGGAAGGAGAGAGGCTGGATTTCTGAAATTCTTTCTTTGTGAATCAGCAGATAGGGCTTCTGGAGCTGGGAATGTTTCCTCTTGGACTGACTCCATCTCCTTTTTTGGTCTGCAAACCCTTGAGGTTAATGGTTGGGGTTGAAGAAGTTGAAGCACATGGTAGTGCTTTGAATATGAAAAGAGGATTTTGCACAATATGGGTGCATTAGTCATTTGCAGTTCACTAATTATCTGTTTTATGTTAATGCTAATGCTCTGTGTAAGTAAAGTAAATTAACACGATAACATAAGAGAAGCAATTAATGGAATATATAACGTTTGTAGCTTTAATAAAACCAATTTCATTCTACACATAGAGAAAGTGGCTATTTAGGTCTCTGAAATAAATGAAGAGCTTGCTGAAACCTTGCTGCTCTAAGTAACACCAAGGACAGACTCACATGACATAATATTGTTGCCATAGTAACAGGGATGTGCACCAGCGGAATCATGCCCATATATCATTAATTTAGTGCTCTGCTAAACACAAAATAATACCTCTCCTAATTATACTGTGCCTTTGATTCCTATGAATGTAACACCACTATTACCTAGAGTCAACAGTATGAAAATTGAGGCATGATGGTTATCAGAACATATAACTTAACCAGAACATATGGCTTGTTGTACACTTTCTTGGATACATAAAAAAAAAGAAAAAGAAAAAACCCATAAGAATCCACATCTACAAGTCTCCCATATCCACAAGTCTCCCCTAATTCTCCTATATATGCCACAGAGGAAGCTAATTGGATGTGTGCCATTTGGCAACATCCTTCTTTACAGTCTTCCTGAGGCTCTGTGATATCAGCCACTTCCCAAAGCCTGGAGGCTCAGCTTGATTTAGAAGCGCATCTGGTGCTTTTGGGAAGCATGCTTGATATCAGCAATCACACTGCACACACACAACTTCCCGAATATCGCATCCATACCCAGAATACTCATATCAGAAGCCAAAAAAGGGAAGAAAAAAAAAACAGCATAAAAAGCAGTGACTAAATTAGCTGATGAAAAAATGCTGATGTTGGTGAAGCCACAGGATGATTTGAAACATTAGTAATGTCATTAAGCCACCTTAGAGGAAATCACCCTGCAGACTAATGTAAAGAAAGGCTGTTTTATGACACTGAGTGTTTCATTCAGGTGATGAATAGTTTCCAGAGGATCCACAAGTTTCAGGAGGTTGCAGGCTCTCAGGCTCCTTTCAGTCCTGTTACCTTACTTCTGTCACTCACTCTAATTCAGTCAGGTATTTCAGTGCATATAGTGGAAACACACCATGTGGTCTTGCTGAAAGCAAGAGCACAACTCATCTCCATCAACATGTCAGTGTGAAAATGCCTTCCATATTTGGAATCACAGTGTTTTATTTTCCTATACCTTGATCCTCAAGCACATCACATTGCTTCCTCCTAACTGGGTTTGCATGATCAACTTGCTCATTTTCAATCTCAGCTTCCTTCTGATTTGAAGAAGAAGGCAGGAGAACTGTGTTGAATGACTGACTAATTTCACATCTCCTTTCACTGTATGGAAGGGAAGTCTCCGAGAATCTCCATCTCCCCAGTAGGGTTTCTTACTCTTCTGTCTGGCTGACCCATGTTGCAGGACAGCAGTAGGGTGGATCTCTCCTGCGGCCATCTTCTGATATTCCCCAAGAAACATGTATTTACATTTTGCTTAATTTTCTTCTTCCACCATGAAAGGTGAAAGGATTTTCCCCTCACACTCCACCTTAATTTCAAACATCTTACCCATCAAAAATTTAAATTAAAGAAAAAAAGGAAATACTTGGGGTGGGGGGCGGGGAGGTGTTAATATTCTTTTCTGATATTAATTCAGTTCTTAACCCCAGTTAACTGCCTGGTTCTCTTGAGGTGAGGACATAATAATCACTGTGTTCCTTGTATGTATTCAACTTCTATTTTTAGCGTATCTTAAACTCATAGGGGATTTTTTTTTCCTGAAAGGACAATGTAATTTCTATGCAGTTTTCTAGTGATTATACCGGGGGACATTTTTCTTCATATGATGATTACAGTACGAACAAGGTTCAATACCTCCCATCATTTCACAGCACGGATTCCGAGGACCATACTGTCACCTAGTGGAACACTGCTGCAGCCAGCCCAGTACCTATTAACGGGGCTCCCCCGGAGCTCAAGTCTCTGCTGCTCTGTCGTAGTCTGTATAAGCAAAAGCCTCCAAATATATATATGAATGAATGAATGAATGAATGGATGGATGGATGGATAGATAGATAGATAGATAGATAGATAGATAGATAGATAGATAGATAGATAGATAACACAGACAAGCTGAAGAAAGCCAGGAGGCAAAGTCTGGGACTATCTGTTGCTGTTGTTATCTCTAAGCAACCAAAAGCGTAATTTCTACAGTTCTGTTTGGAAAAATATGTTCTCTTACACAGAGACTCATGTCACTCCCAGCACTGTAAATAAGAGCTATATGCATGAATGGGTAGGAGTCTATCTCTACATCACTAAATGAAAATCCACTGCAGGCAAATGTTAAATAATATTTAATGTCATGTACTTCTACTTTCAATGCCTGCTTCTATTGTATATGGTATAGAAACAGCATGTGACAGAGGTAAGTAACAAGCTTTGCTTTCATCCTATTTTAAATTTGATTACTCCAGCTTTTATGTTACTGAAGCATAGCAGGCACCTGATTTATAATATGATATTTAAAAGGAAATTGCTCCTACCAGGAGTTTTAAGTAGCACTTACTTCTAGCCTCTGCTTTTTCCAGACAGGAGCCTTCTGACAGATCTGGGATTACAAGATGGATTTGCCTAAAATAACCTCTGATTTAATTAATCAGCAACAAGAATATCATCAGCAAGATTAGGACTCTGTGTTTTGGACCAGACTGTCCAACATCCGTCTAGATCCGGTGCTGTCAATGGTTCCTTTGTCTAAGGATCTGGTTGCATATTTCTTGAGATGGATCTTGGTAACTTTTGGCAAGGGAAGAGCATAGGGACAGACTGCAACTTTATTTTCACTGCCCAAATGCAGGGGTTGTACAAGAGTCTGCCCAGCTCTTAAGAGAAGACAGATTTACAATCTTTAATGCCCAAAGACCACAGAACAGTTGCATTATTCAGTGTTTGGCAATGTTACTGAAACACCCTAAAATCTCCACAAAGTGGTCAGCCAGGCTGTAAGACTTCTTGTGGCCAACCTCTCATAAAGTATCCTCTGGGGACCACTTTTGTCTTCCTTAAAACCCTTTTATACCTTAAGGATGGCACAGAAAAGCACTGTTATGACTGATTATCCGTCCTTTGTCAGCCTATGCTGAGGTCCATCCACTGAAGGTGACCTGAGCCCTGGGTCACTTGTGTTTTCTGGAGTCTAGTAGGTGCAATTCCCATACAGCAAATAAGAGATTCAGACACTGATGAAGGACAAAATATTGTAAACAGAACTAAGCAGAATTTTATGCACTCTTTTTCACATTTAAGCACTGTTTTATAGAGTAGTGATTAATAATGGTGTTTATTGCAATTGTTTAGGCAAAGGTGACAGAACTAAGCTCTTAGAAACAGCTCAGCCATAGCAAGGAGCAGCTAAAGATGTTATTTTTCTGGAAGAATGAAACTACATAAAATTAAGGGATACAAAGTGACACATTCCATAAGCTTGAATATTTTCAAATTATACCATCTTGCACAAATTTCACCTTGGTCTGTGTAACAGCCAAAGTTTTCCTCTCCTTCTTTCAGTATGCAGCAAGACCCTAACCAGGGGTCACTAGGTAAAGACACATTTTATTTTAGAGTCCAAAATAGCTTCCATGTCTTACGCACCAGAATACTAAAATGAAAAGATGTAAGGAGTTAGAGGTGGCTTTTTGCCACCTCCTTGTAACATGATCATCTAGGCTTAGCAGTTGTAGTAGGGGAATGGAGAGGGTGTGTCCCTGAGCATTTTGTCACTGGGCAGAAACCAAGTGTTATCATCTGCACTGCTGCTAACCAGGTAACATTTCCATTCAGGGAACCCCCAGACAAACCCTGGAAGTGCCTGGAACGGAGATTCACCAAGTGAACTTCAGAGCAGACACTGGAGGACATTATCATCTTCCACTTGCAAATATTTCTGTCAACAGAAAGAAAAGCTCTATTTTTCAAATTGCATACCCTCTACAAATTACTCCCTCAACTGTAATTAGGAACATGCCCCCAAGTATAAATAAAGCATACTGTAAAAAGAAGAATTTCACTCTGACATTTGACAGGGGCACTTTATGAGAGGCTGATTAGGTTTCTTTGTGCTTTAACTAAAAAATTGGATCCACACTAATACTGACTCACTGTAGCAAATTAGCCATTGAGACCTGAAGGTTTCCTGTCATAACTAGCTGAATTACACCATCATATGCATGTGCATAATTCCATATGAAAATTAATTGTGCATCTCGCACAACTTAGAGTAGATAATTTTATTTCATTCTACCTTTATCTCACCTACAGGAAAATATTCTTTAGTTGCCATTAAAAACTGGGTGTCACTGTCTCAGGACTGATTGTGCATCTCTCTTGCATTGTGAAACAAGATGGTGCTGCATGAATGCCTTGTAATGGCTATGGTTCTCAAATATTCTTTTTAAGCCAGTTCCAGCACCCTGTAAAATCAGTGGAAGTCCTTCCTCTGATTTCAGTGGGAGTTGGAGGAAATCTGTAATTTATAAATTACAAAAGCAGCTGGAATTTGAGCCAAGCCCTTGGACTCAAATCTACAGATGTCTGGGATAACTTAAAACTACAGTATCTGAGGGAGGGTAACATGGGATTTTTTTGCATTGCATGTCCCCTAGGAACTTACAGTGAATTATTGAAATAAGACATATGGTTTTGAACAGCGATACATTCAGCATTTCATATTCTGAACATTTCTGAGTTTCAAATAAAACAGTGTGATATTAAACAGACATGACGTTTTTTATCAAAGGGCCTTACAATGCTTTAGAAGCAGCAATTAAGCTGGCAAGGTATTTAAGTGGTGCTACAGATGGTCACTAAGGCACAAAGACATTTCCAAGGTCACTCAATAAATCAGTGACAGCAACAGAGCTAAACCCCAGGTATCTCTCTATCTCCACTGTAGCCACATGCAGGGCCAGCCTGTGCCTCTGCTCTGTGGCCTCGCTGTGCTACTCTTTTTTTTTTTTTTTTCATTTCTTGGAGGTTTTTACGACTGTTGGATATTTGGTTATATGAATCAGGCAAGCTGTCTGCTGATATAAATTGGCTTGATTTGATTGACTCCTGTGCACTGTATCATGTGCAAGAACAGCATTTGCATTTCACTTTGATGCAGAATGATGTGAAGTATGACAGTTTGACGCAGTTGGTCACCATCATCCTTGGGTCCTGCAGGTCGGATTTAAAAGACATTGTCATTGACTTCATCAGAGCTATGACAGTTGAAACCAGCTGAAGATCTGACCCAGAAATCTGGTAAAACCTTTGAAAAATACAGAAGATAGAATTTGACACAACAGGAATGACTGATATATCAAAAATCATAGTTGGGCACTTTATACATTCAACAAGCTGTTTAACTATTTAATTGCAGCTAAAGATTTGGTATGCAAATACAAAAAAAAATACTGCTGCCTTTAATTTGATGTAAATATATGAATAAACACAAATTGAGATTCATTGACCTCAAAGAAACCAGCAGTAAATAGCTATTTGATACTGAATGTTCCCTTTTGAACTGTGAAAGAACACTGAAACCATTCTCACAATGCCCTGCTATCAGACAATTTTCATTATCCATAAAAAAGGCTTAATTTAGATGACTAGAGAACATTTGCAAGGAGGAGACTGAGTCTAAGAGTTGACAACCTTGCTTCTGGCCACCAAGCAGGTCAGCAGCAGAGCAGAGTTAGGACTTTAACATTCCTCAAAGCCCCATCCCATATTCATTCCTCCAGAGCTCAGGCTCCTAATTTAGGAGGCATGTATTTAGCGACACACTGTCAAAACAAGTCATCATTTTTCAGGAAGAGATAATGTGACCGGAATTTACAAGCACCAGAACCTCTGCCATGTTTGAGTATCATCATAAAACTCTGTCTGTCTCCTACTGCCAGATTTTCTCAAACTTGGAACTTTTCCACTAAGTATGCTCACACTTGCCCAGCAAGTCACCGTTTCCTAGGTCAGCTCGTCTGAGTCACTGACTAACTCTCACTCATCTTCCATTTACAAAGAAGAAAGGGAATGTCTTTCTGAGGTTTTTTTTACAAACAGTACCCAGACATACAAGTTTGCCTTTAAAAATCAAACTAAAACCCATATAGATTGCTATTAAAAAGAGAACTATTGTGTAAAGATTATAGCCTTTCACAGAAGCTAGAAAAATACCTTTTGTTTCTGACTCATGACCAGTATACATTTGGCCATCTTCTGAAGGGTAAGAGAATGTCTGGATGGCAACTAAATATTATCTCATTCTCTGACTATTTTAAAATATTCATCAGTGTGAACCCAAGCTTGTAAATTCGAATAATTATTTTAGTACCTTTATCATCACTTATAGCATAGCAATTGCATGCTAATGATCAAGAAATAGCCTTATTGCTGTAAAATACCTGAGGAAAACTACAGTAAGTTGGAATTGACTCATTTCAATGAAATCATGTAAGACAGACTGGAATAAATCAGCAGGCATGTGATAGTTATATAAAAACCACTCCCTTGTTGAAGATTTATATTCTATTAAAGTCATAGTTATGTTCTTAGCATCTCGTTCAGAGAAAAAAGGGTAAGTTCTTCCACTCCAAAGCCCCTTGGCCTCATTAAGATCGGAATTTTTTTCATGTTAGAAAAATCATAAATATCTGCTGCTAAGTACATCTGAACTTCTAGCATCTATATCTGTAAGGCAGTAGACTGCAACTAAATCCAGGAGTATGTGTAGGGTTAAAAATGAAGAGGTTGTTCACAGGAATAGAATTATTCTTATGCTTATTATCATTTTAGGTGAAATGCATTGGCACATTTGTAGACATGGTATGTTTTCCCAGGTTGGACGTTTTCTGAAACCAAACTCCCCTTTTAATTTTTACTTTTAATTCAGATTGTTGATTCTAGATGCTGTGGGAAAGGAATTCTTGCAGCAATTTAAGCAAACACCCAGCACCCATGTAAACATTTATTCTCTTATAAAGGCTGATGCTATTTTTTTAACAAACATTTCTATCTCTTTTATGTTCCTTGGTGCTAGGTTGTTCAGTCCCATATGATTTTTCACATTTCCTTTCAGGATGCAGTGACGGTTTTGTTTTTTTTTTTTTGGTAGTCAGCAGTTTCACTTGATTTGTAGGACAAATGCTCTTAGCATTTGGGGTATCATTCTTGGATTTAGATTTCACAAAATATACAGTGAAGCAGGCTTATTTCATTGTCTCTGGCACAGAATTTCCCACAGTCTTAAAGGACATAATCTATTGGAGCCCCAAAACTCCAGACTTGAAATTCTCTCTGGAGAATTGATCTGTAAGAACTGGTTAAACAACAATTTATTTGAATAATTAAGGAAAGTTTTCCACTTAAATCCCAGAAACTGAACTGAGAGGCTCAGAACGGATTCTGCATATGCTTAGGATTCTGCATATTAGCATTGGAGAAATGAAAGGTTTGAAGACTAATTTTGTTATTTGTAAGATACATGTTCTTCTATAGGATGACCATCACTTCAAAAGGGAAGAAGGTTTTTGCTAGGTTCTCAAGTTTTATTTTTGAATTGTATCTTTTTGATAGACATCAATGGCTTTTCAAAATCAAGGGAAGTTGAGAGAAATCCTGAACACAGAGGACAGATGAAAGGTTTTAAATAATAATTTTTCTGGGTATAATGTCAGGCCTGAACTTGTTTGCTTTCAGGTTAGTCAAACAAGGGAGTAATAAATGACAACTAATCCATACCTGTAATGTGAACCATGACCAACTGTGTTTGAAGTACCTCACTATATACACCTTGATACCAGGGATTTTTCACTATGTCATGACAAATGTGATGCTTGTTTACCATGCCCGCTTCCTTTCACTCTATATTGACTTCACTCCACTGGAAGAAAACTTTGCATCTGGCAGATGGATAATAATGAATGGTCATTAAACCTTAATTATCATCTGAATCTTCATTATCATCTGTTTACAATAAACACTTTGGGACAAGACAGTGCCTACAGATCAGGATGTGCCAATATTTCAACTCTGAAGACTTGGCTAAGGTGAACAAGTGGTGCTATGTACTGCTTAGGAAATCACTACAACAAAGTGAGTTGTAAACCTTTATGAAGCACAAGTGGGGAGGGAAAGGGCAGGGGCAGGGGCAGGGGCAGGGGCAGGGGCAGGAAAAGGGAAAAGGAAAAGGAAAAGGAAAAGGAAAAGGAAAAGGAAAAGGAAAAGGAAAAGGAAAAGGAAAAGGAAAAGGAAAAGGAAAAAAAAAGGAAAAGGAAAAGGAAAAGGAAAAGGAAAAGGAAAAGGAAAAGGAAAAGGAAAAGGAAAAGGAAAAGGAAAAGGAAAAGGAAGAGAAAGGAAAAGAAAGGAAAAGAAAGGAAAAGAAGGGAAAGGGAAAGGGAAAGAGGGAAGAAGAAAAGAAAAAGGAAAAACATTTTGGAAGGCATATTTGTATTTCAGTATTTAGTAAAGAGGAAGGGACAAAGAGGAAGAGACCACAGTATGGAGAAGAGACATATTTAGAAGTGATTCATGAGGTACTTCATCTATTGTTCAAAAGCTTAAAGAAATTTCAGCGCAATAAGGCAAGAAAATGCTTTGATGCGTTTCATTGCCCTAAGCAAAAGTTGTGAATGACTGGTTTGGGAATGGTGCTTGTTCCTAGTGGAGAATTAGGAGACAATGAGCACTTGACAAAAATGTGTGTCGAAAAGGCAAAGGAGTAAAAGAGCAGTGTCAGACTGAGGACTAGGCCTTACATCCTCACTCGTCAATATCCATACTCTTTATGTACAATGTAGATCTAGTTATATAAATTCGGTCCAAGGTGCTTGCTGTATGTGAGGCTCCAACACAGCAGTCAGTCAAGTGCCTAGAGGCAAGGGGAATGCTGCCAGGGCTGGAATAGTATAAACTGTCCATTTATATGTCATCTAAGTCTTGGTGCTGATAATTAAAATTAATAGAATCTGACTAATCCGCCTGTATTTCTTTGCAATTCCAAGCCTCAACTTCCTCCCACTGTTAAATGTTTATAGTTTTATAAATCTATATAACATGTTCCTTGATTTTTATATATATTTTTTTTTAACACCGAGGCTGGGTTTTTTAACTTGGTCCTACCCCAGTTGTTGCTTTATATTTCATTCTTGCTCCTTCAAAGATGACCAAGTAAATCTATCCTTCTGCTGCCCACAAGTCTCCAAGCTCTCAGCTGCACCACAAGGCTCATGATCATGAGTCAGGTTATATCTTCTATAATCACCTCCCTGGAAAAAGGGACAAGTGAAGGCTCAGCTCTTGAAGGTTCTAGTTTGCTGCCCACCCAGCTCCTCGGTGATGAGGAACAAGCATTGGGCGTAGAGGGTCTCAGCCAATAAGTTCTTTACACAGTTCTGTATAAAACTTTACATTTCTATACTAAATCCTCTAAGGAATACAAGTAACCTGAATATCAATACTATAAGATCATTTCTTCTTGTAGGAGCATAAGCCTTACTTGCAGCCCTTTCCCAGGGAATCACTAAAAGTAGGTGATCACATGACATCCAAGAAACATGATGCCTGCCAGGCAGAGTCCACAGCTACAATGGTTGTAACAAACCTGTGGCATGAAGCTTATTAAATCTTTCAGAATTTATATTATCATTCAATATTGTAAGTATGGATGTTCTTGGGAACTCTATAAATATCCACCTACCTTTTAATCTTAATAAGTCTTCTGCCTCAACAGCATTCTTTGCAAGAAGTTTTAATATTTACCTGCTCCATGCAACAATGTATTTCTTTTTTATCTGTTTTGAATTTACCATCTTTTAATTTCATAAAAGTCTCCATGTTCTTGTGTTATGAGACAGGGAGAACAGATGCTCCTGATCTACCTCTTCTATACTTTTTATTATTCTGCATTTTTTTATCGCATTCCCGTATTTGTCTTTTTTATTCCAGTGCTTTCAATTTCTGTTATGAGTTTCTCCACTGCTCTATTCATTGTATGAACGAAGATGCAAAAAGAAACAATTTTAAAATACTTAAATCAGATAAAATGGACAAAGCTTACAAAAATATAAAATCAACAATATTTGTGTTTGTAAGTTTTTTAAAAACAACCTCTCCAATGAGCCTGAGGATAGAAAGTATTAGTAACAAAATATTTTGTTTGAGGCAAAGGCTTTGGAAAATAAAATTAATAGCTTAAAAAAATAATATTGTTGTTATTAAAAATATGAATACAGATGACTATACAAACCCATCACTCACATACAGAGATCTAAATATATAAATGTACACATGCCCATACAATACATTTGACTTACATGGGGGTATTATGAGTTTATGGCCCTGCAAGAATGAAATGGTTGAGTTATAATTGTGGGTACAAAGATTTGACAGTCCATGATACACCTCAGCATGTTCTGGACACTGAAATTTATTCGCCAGATGGCTTTAACAGAATATATTAATACAACAGAATTCTATCTAAAATACAATGTTCATGGTGTTCTAGAGCAAGGAACACAGTGCCTATAAACCTGTACTACTAGTAGAAAAATTAAGGATGGGTCTTACACTGGCTGCTGAACCCCATCTTGCAAATAACGCAAATAAGTAACTTTACTCAAATGCATTTATCTTGGCTATGTTAGCTTTCTCATCTTTAATCTAGGCCCCAGCTTCATTTGATTTATTGCAAACATTTCCCTCTTAAATCACAGCCAGAGACACCTTTTCGAGCTGAAATAGATAAATATTCTGCTCTCTTACAAGTAATCCCATATATTTATTTATTTTCTTATTCTGCAATTGCCCTTTTCCATTATAAATGACAATGAATGCACCATATTTGAACAGTAAAACTGTAATTCAGTCCAGAATTTCAGCTTCCATATGAAACATGGATTATAATATGGTTTACAGCACAATCCTTGGCCACATTAGTGTCTTAAATCACCACCAGCTTCCATCTGTCTGTATTTGATCAACACACACAGAAAATGAGAGCTGAGATATAACAAGCTTTTGCTGAAAGTTTTAATGAACATGTCCAGTTTATTTTACATTTCAAATAGATAGAATAAAAATCAGGAGTGAGAAACATAATCTCACGTGATGCAATCTCAGTTCCCATCACCATTCAGCAGCACACTTTCTCAGACTGCACCAGGTTCGTGTTTGCTGAAGAAGAAATGAGCTCAGGAAATACTGTGAGTACACAGCCTGGCATTGATCCTGGTAATTCCACACAACCCTGTGAGAATTCAGGAGGAGGAAAGTTCCCTTAAAGGAGACAAGGGAAGGCCATATTTACATTTACTCACCATGTTGTCTAAATCAAAGGATACATCAATGGCTTCTGCTGTCCCTTCTCACTTATGAGTCATTTGGGCATGCCCCCCTTGACCTGGGCATCAATACTTATGGAACCTGATGAAGTCAGGGCATCAGTTGCCAGAAAAGGAAAAATCTTTTCTCTCCTGCTTTGTTCACCTGTACCACAGTCAGCACAGCTGGATTAGTCAGCAGTATCTATCCAGCATCTGCACTACAGTAGCTTGGACTGGGAAAAGACAAACATAATCTTTTCATGCCAGTGGCAGTGGAGACAGGACCAATTACTTAAAACTGCTAACAAAGAACAGTGGAAAACTCACAATTTTCTGCACTGCAGTGGCATGTCCTTGACATATATTGTCCTGCTTTCAGCTGGTTTAATGTAATGCATACTGAGTTTCACTCCATGATTATAAAATAGCTAAAAAGCAATAATATATGAATTCTGAAGATTTCCAAATGAGACCTGAACATTTTTCTTTCTATTACAGAACATAAAGCAAAATTTTGGCAATTTTTCAGTCAAGCAGCTGCATAAATTTCATTCTCCACTTAAACAACTGAAACCAGTTTGTTTTATTTTGTTTTATAAATATTACAGCAGGATATTTTTATTTTTGAAATGTCTTCAAAATGGAATATACCCTAAAAGTGAATTCTTCTGCAATTTCAGTTTTCATTTTTTTAAAAATACTGAAAAAATCAAGTCTTGTTCTGGAGTTGGGCAGTCTGATTTATTCCTTAGAGACAATGGTCATGTTATAAAAATCAAGTGCCATGTTTCAAGTATACCTTTGCATCATGTCAATTTTAATAGACTTGAATTCTTGAAATTACAGGTCAAGCCTGTATTTACCATATCCACTGTTGTTGTAAGCCCAACGACTTCTGCTTGTGCAAGGAAACAGTGTATGCACATCCTGCAAAGATCAGTTTTCTCTCAAAGCCAAGTTCTGTTAAGAAGTGTTTGGACAATACTCTCTGGCATTTGGTGTGACTTTTGGGGATGGTCCTATGAAAGGCTGGGTGTTGGACTCAATGATCCTTGTGGATCCCTTTCAGCCCAGCCTGTTCTGTGATTCTGTGATTCCGTGATTCTATGAATATACTTCAGTACAGGTGAAGTTGAAGATAGGCAGAAGTGTCCTTGTTTGCAGATTTGGGAACTGAAAATTCAAGTCCTGTTTGGATCGACTGACAAGGGGCTTTCCAGCTGTAACAGCACAGCAAGAAAGCAATTTTTTTGCACACATGATATAGCAAAGAAAGTTTGACTATAAAGAGCCAGTACTTGTGTAGCCATTGCAGATGATTTTTAAGTTCACGTGAACAACCTGCAGTGAAATTCCCCCATAGCAAGGAGTTAATTCTAATTTAACTAATCCACTCCCTTTTACAGATGCTCAGTAGAAGGGTAACTGAAAGTCTGCTGGAATCTCAGGATCTGAGCCAAAACCCACTAAAGTCAGGAGGCTGCTGCCTCAAAACAGAATGAATCACCTATTCTGCAGCATTTTCACAATAAGAGTTTGCTCAGTTGGTATCAACAGATCAAGACAAAGTATCCAAATATGTATCAAAGGCAACTTTACCCAGACTGACCACCTGGTCACATAATGTGTCTGTGCTGCATAAAGAAAATACTAAAGCCTGAGAAGATACTCAAATTCAGGTTTCTGCTAACTCTGAGCTAAAACTGCTGGCAACTGTGGTTTTACACAAGGACCTGTACAAACTCTAGAAAACAAATATTGATACCACACGTTTATGAGGTTGCAATGAAGACTGAGTTGATCATTAAAAGAAATTCTTCAACTGAACAAATTATATCACTTTGAGCTTCATTCTCAGCTATTAAAATTCCTCTGAGGGACATTTTTAACCATGAATTTTAGTGTATTCTGTAAGTAGCACAGCTGGATACACAGGAGGCCAACACAAGAGATAGCAGAGCTGGCTGCTTTGAATGTCCTGCTCCCTCTTGACCAGGCAGATAGATGACCATTAGGGATGAATGGCTCCATGCCTATCCCACTCCTGGTCTCTCTGTCTGCTGACATTGCCAGAGGGTCGTTTTCAGATGGAGACAAGAGTGCATTACAAATGCATAAACATGTCAAAACGAGACTGTTTAAAACTCTGTTTTATTACACTGGAGCTTGCAGCAGTGATCAGGAATGAGTGATGAGTCTGGGTTTCGGGTTTGAGGATGGCCAAGTTTTCATTAAGTTACATCATTTTTGGCCTTGACCATTCACTTTTATGTTTTTTAACTTTTTTGCTGGCACAGACCTTATTGATCCCCATCCAACTATGCATCTTAAAATAGGTTTACCTCACACTTTTCAAGAGAGGTTTTATTAGCATCGTCTAGTGGTGTGAGGAAAGCTCAAAGAGCCCAGTTTAGCTTTTTGTCAGAAAATGCCATGCCACTGATGTATTAAAAACACTGCAGTAAGTCAATGGAACAAAAATGGGAGGAAAATAAGAAATAATAGGGATAAAAATAAGAAACAAAAGAGTAGATTCTTCCATTATTAATAGAACGTGGAGCTCTTCACAATTAATATAAATTCAGGTCAGCTACCTTTGTGTTCTGGACCTTCTTATTCTGCACATGTAACTGTTTTTCATTATTAGCTGTTCCATCAAGTCTTTATATAAATGTTTTCTGTCATGGACCCATCTTACTCTGTATCCTATATGAAACATTTGATCATTCTAGGTGCTGAATGGATAATGAAGTCATCCATTACAGGCTTCTGGTCTACTCTGTCACAGAGTTACTCAGTTTATTTAGCAGATAAGTGGCTCACAGATACATGCACGCTCTTGCAGTCCTTCCAGTAGGAGATACATTCCTGGCTGACTATATTTTTGATGAGAAACTCCACTGTAGGTGCCTTTGCATGCTGCCTCCAGGCTGCACCTGCTACCTCCCATCTCAGGCAAAGAATTGCACAGGCACTCCAGGAATCACTTCCCAGTGCAGAAACCTGTGTATTTCCCCAGGCTGGATGGCAGTGCTTCCCAGAGAGTTTGGAATTAAGGGTTCTACTCTGCCAGTCCCTTTGCAAGGTATTTTTCCAGAGTGCTATGCCCCTAATGCTTTCCCTTCCCCTGCTCCTTGCCTGAATCCTATTTTAGCAAATAGCTGGAAATTTTGTCTTGTAATAGAGAAGAGCCTGTTACTCTCCAGAGTCCTTAAAAATTACATATTCTATATTACATATCCAGACAGAGATTCCAGCTATGGAGGGAAATTTGAAAAAAAAAATATTCCTGAATTCCTATAAAATACTCACCCTGCTTTGGTAGATGCAGTTTAATGCTTAACATCAAAACAAATCTGAATGGACCTATTTTCACATGGGAATGTCAATGATGTCTATTTAGAAGCTTTTTATTTTGTGGAAAGTTTTAACTACAATAATGAGCAAAAAATTCAGATTTAAAAAAAAAAAAAAAAGATTGGAATGAAGGAGCTTCCCAGAAGAAGAAAGATCCTGTTATCATTTTGTTCCAATTTCAAAATTCACGATTAAATCCCAAGTGATTCCTATCTGGCATAAAAATCTCCACACTGTCTTAGTGTAGGATGATGTATCATTGTTTTTTGACTAGTTACAAGCATTTAGAATAGTTGACAAATTCAAAGAGCTTCATAACAGAAACAGTTTCTATCACTGTAAGTTGAGTGGATGATTGAAGAGAGCAAGCAAATGCATTTAGAATTTCAATTCATGTTCAGAAAAACACTTAAGTACGTGCTTAGCTTTCAGCAGGGCCAAACATCAGTGTTAAGTTAAATGTGGTTAATATGCTTTCCTGAGCAGAGATAATTTTCTGCATCAGGTTGTTAATGAACAAATGGTAAGTGAGACTTTTTTTCTCTACATGTACAAATGTATCACAGTAATTTCTGACCAGCAAGTAATAAAACTATATTGTGAGGAATACCTTGCTAAGAAAATCTACTATGAAATGTTATATAAAAATAACAGATTGTTCTGCATTTGATTTCTCCAAATGATCTCATTTAAATGTAAATTTTAACTAAGTTATGCTTCCCTTGGTGGTATTAGTGTTTAAACTAATTGCTGGCTGTTAGAACTCAAAATCGTGTGTATGCAGCTGTGAATAATAAATTTTCTATCATCTCACTAAAGAGCTCAGGTTTTTCTCTCTTGATATCTCTTTGTCTTCACGGTATTATCAGAACTAGTTTTTTACACCAAATGAAGCTCAAGAAAGGTAACATAAGAAATCTTAAAATAGATTTTGTAAGAAATAGGTAGACCTCTTCTGAGAGAAACATCTGTAAGCTGCAACAATTTTATCTAGCAGTCATAGTAAGATCATTTACATCTCTCAGCACAAAATAACCTCTTGCAAGTCTTTTGTGCCTTGTTTTTAGTTTCCATATATTTTGGTTTTTTTCTCTCATTGGAGCAATTTGATTTTTGGCAAAATTTACAGTATAAGGAGTAGAATTAACTGGACAGATTATTAATAAATGGTATTACTATGCTATTTCTCATTACAATTTTTTTTGTTTGGTTGGTTGGTTGGTTTCTTTTTTTCCCAGCAGATTCCCTTCAATTAATTTCTGGTTGGGAATGCTGCACACCTATGGTCTTAGTTGGATCAACAGGTTTGTTTGTGCCTTACAGGGGTGATCATGTGCAAAGACCAAGATTGGCCCCAAACAAAGACATATGCAAACACACTCCCTTTTGAGGCTTTGCAGAACTGTCCCCAGTGCTTACCTTGCTCTCCCAAGCAACACAGCAGTTAGTGGCTGCCATTTGTGCCTCCTCTCCTCTCTCCTTCCTTAATCATCTATATGGTCAGGTGAGCACAGCCTCGACCCAACATCAGATCCAGCGTCACCTGGGTCACCTGGGTCACACCAGAGTCACACATATCAATGCATCGGATCAGTTGGATGCCCAGTGTGCTGCAAAAGGGGAAAGCATGAACACACATGGTGCAAAATGTTTCCTGCAGGCAGTCTCAATGGATTGGGCAGAGATGGGCTAAGTATGCTGAAGAAACTGGAGAATAGCACACTGATTTGTTCCCAAAAGATAGTAACATCTACTACCAGCATGAAGAGTTGACTGGACAGAGTGTATATTTGTAACAGCAGTTTGGATCTACTCTTGCCATCCAAAGTTCAGGCCTTCAGCCCATACTCATCCTTCTGTATGCCAAAAGCATACTGCCACTTAAGTGGACCTTGGAAGCTCTCCTGGGCATATGAGTTGTTTCCCCATTGTCTGACTTCCCGTCCTTCCCTTTTTACTGTGCATCTGAAACTTGCCTTGATCTTCCAGTTCTCCAAGCTTATGAAATTTGCCAGTGATCTTTGCCTCTCTCCCCTCTCTTCTCTCTTCTGCTTTTAAGTAATAGAGCAGAAAAGAGAAGCTGTTGGTTCATCATTAATTTCTAAAAGGTTTTTAATGTTGGACAGGGGGAAAAAATAATCACAACCTATAAATGGTTTGGTCTAGTAATGACATATTCAAGAAATGGCAGGTGATATAATATTTTTCAAATTTGTCTTTCTCCAAGGGTGACTGACCTTGGAGAATTTTCATTCTGTATTGTGATAATGTATTTGCAAAATTCTGAAAAAACCCCTAATATGAATGCTCTAAGTGCAAAATCAAATCTTGAGAGATGCTTAGGTAGTATGGTCACAAAAAAACCCAAATGAAACTAAATGCAACCACCAAAAAAATCCCCCAAAACTAAACCTCAAACAGATAAACAACAACAAAAAAAAAACTCAGAAAAAAAAGTAGACAGATAAAACTTCAATGAGAGTACAAACAGAAGACAAAGAAGTGTGAATTCCAGCTACTTCAGAGAAATAAGAGATATTCCAAAAAACCCTTGTTACTTGAAAAATGAAGTGACCTGACTTAAACCCGATGTGTAGTTTACATGCACTACTTAAAAGCCAAAGTTCCAGTCTTCTTTTATGAATCTCTTGCCAGCAAAGCTGAAATATTTTACTTTGCCCAGTTTTCATTTTTCTGCCAATGCTACAAAGTAAATCAATTCACTCATCCTGCTGTCACTTTGTTTTAAATTAAATTTCAAAATATCCATTTAACTTAAAATATGAGCTGAAGATGATAAGTTTTGCCCCAAGGTGGGAGTTTTAACGATTTAGGAAACCAGCAATTGGGCAGAATCTTTCAATTCTGATTACTGGTTAAACCTAATCAGAGTATAACCTCTCAGGGGCTGGCTATAAAAGTCATTGACACCTTGCACCTCATTCCTTGAGAAGGAAAACCACTTTGTAACTCGCACTTACTGGGTGACTTTTGGCAATCAAAGCAGAACAAGTTAAGCTTTAAGAGGTTTGGAAATTGAATCTTTTTCCAAGTGTTGAAGAGTGTGCAAGGTCCTCCTGCTGCTGTAGGCGATGGGGTGGGCTCTCGAGCTGGAATTGCTGGGACTCCTTCCATTTCTCACATGGGCTTAAGTTCATAAGTCAAAGCCTAACTTTAACTTTTCTTGACACTTGCTCTGGGACTGCTAGCAACAATAATGCTATTACTTTCTTTCTGTAGCTCATTAGCTGGTGTTGGGTGTGTTTCAAGGCTCCTGCATGCAGTGCCAGGAAAATATTAACGTGTCATAAAGAAATGGATCCTCTCTCCGATGGTATAAGCTTTATGGTTGCCAAACGTAACACATCGAATACTTAACACACCATAAACTGTTAAATTACACCATAATACTTACCAAGTCAACAAATAGCATCAAAAAAATTTAAAGTATTGCACCCCTTTTTATATAAGTTCATGATCCCTCATGTTTAGAGAAAAAAAGGATAGGGTTTTACAGCAGCATTCCTGAAATGTTGATTTCTCATAGTTGCCACCGAAACATAAACTGTGATCACTGTAGTCAATAAAGTTACATTTTATTTAAAGAATGATTCTATGCTCAAAATAAATTGGAACACTTCAATAACCATACATTTTGCTCTGCTTCTAGTCTCCTAAAACAAATGGGAATTACATGAAAGTATATCCCAAAGATAGAATGATTGTTTGGAAATGAATCAGAGAACACAAAACTATGCTTGTGACAACAGCCATTATGTTTTCCACATTGCACGATGTAGTTGCCACATAACTTATTTTACTCACTTTAAATCAGGGTTAAGGCAGCTTAGACTGAAATTCTAATAACGTTAACTTAAAAGGTACCTAGAAAATCTTCACTAGGCTTGGGATAAACCTAAAAGAGATTTGTGTTTTATTTGCTCTTGTTCTTTGGAAGTAAAATTAGAGAATTCTGACAAAAAATATAGACTTAGTCAAAGGAGACAGAGAGCATTTTTCACTTTGTAATATTGTCTTCATCAAATCAAATTTATCAGGAGAGTCAGCAATTTTTATATTATGAAATCAGAAAAAAGAATGTAGAAAATCTGAACTCCATAAAGCAGGATCTGTAGTGTGGAAACAGTAAACCTCAGCCCTCCTTTTGGAGAGTTGCTTGAACACTCTCCATAAATTCTAGCTGAATATCTTATTATTTGCTTTCATGGATTGCCTATGCAGCTACGGAACATTAGTCAAATTGAACCAATATAGATATATTATTTTGTACTATTGAAGGCAATTTTCTTTAATTAGAATAATAAGAGGAAAATTACATATCTTAGTAAG
Organism: Sakesphorus luctuosus; assembly: GCA_013396695.1. Taxonomy (NCBI): domain Eukaryota; kingdom Metazoa; phylum Chordata; class Aves; order Passeriformes; family Thamnophilidae; genus Sakesphorus; species Sakesphorus luctuosus. Next base: position 126,218 of record VWZD01005548.1, read on the forward strand.
GGCCACTTGTGTCATTTCCCTGTGTATACAGGTCTTTCCAGCTGATTGTTTTCAATCAACCCAGAAGGCAGTGTGAGCAAAGCTGCTGGAGTGCAGCAGCCTCACTTCCAACATAATTCATTTCATACATGACATTTGCTAACATGGTTTCTGAGATCTAGACCACATGAAAGGATTTCTTTTGACTGTTTCAAAAAGTTTGCGGTCTATCTGTTCGCTTACAGTCATCATGGAAAGACTTACTCGATGACTGCATGTTTTTAGTGGTTTGGAATTTTTTCCCCCTTTTCCGTCTTGTGAGAGAAGATGAAAGAAGAACCTAATTACTCTAGGATTAAACTTCTTTATATGAAGGACACTTTGCTGTGACTTTGAACATTAATATCGCTGGAAAACACAGAGACAGTAATTCTCATTTACCATGCAGGTTCAGATGATGCAATGTACTGAAAGAAAGGATGTAAAACTATAATTATATATACATATATGGCTTGTCAGGAAGTAAAAGGAATGTTATAATAGCTGCTAATTAACTTTTACAGCATGAGTAAAGTTGGTTAGGTACTTTGAATTATGAGAAAGTGAAAAGCCATACTGTTTCTGAACTATGAAAAGCAGTGATACGAGCGCTTTTGCCCCCCAAGACAGCCCCCTAAAAAAAACAGATAAATTTGTATTTGAAACCTGGCAGGTCAGTAATGACTAGTGATCCTGTTCTTTGAGGCACTGTAAAAGATTTGGTTGTCAGACAACACAGGTCAAATAGCAGCAGTGGAGGTATAGGTCTGAACTTTTCAAAATATATTGTCATATGTACACATTAAAAGTAAGTCTAAGGCTCTGTCTCTGAAAATGTCTTGTAGAAGTATTGCTTTTCATTTATCATGGACGTTTTCTCATTTTCAACAGAAAACTTACTTTTTGTTGAACATAAGAAAGGGAACAATTTAAAGAAAAAAAAAGATTCCAGATATTATAGAAATTTAAGGTGTTGCTGATATTTTATGATTAGACTATATAAAAAGGCAAAGTGATTTTTTTTCATTTCAGAGTTTCTTTATTTTTGTGTAGGTGAAAATGTTACTTTTCTCAAACAAATACAGTAGAAAATAAAGGAATTTCTGACGTATGCTTTTAATATATATATATGTGTGTGTGTGCAGCCATGACTTACAAGCTTATAACAGAAAACTAGGACATGCACACTAAACTCCAGCTAAATGTTCTCATGTAGATAAGTCCTAATTACTCACCTAGAGCTGGTCTGATAACTTTATCTATAGTGAGCAACACCCAGCTCCACCAGGAATCTGACAAAGACACTGGAGGAATGCTGACTGAAAAGAAAATTATGAAAATCTGCCTTGCAATATGAATTCAATCAAAACCTGTGTGTACCACAGCCTGCATTCATTTTGAGGAATCTAAATTAGACGAAAACTGAAGTCCTATCCATATCACAAAGTATTGCCCAGTGCTTGTGAGCAAAATGCAGTTTTATTTTAAAATAGCCTTTCTGTAAAAAGCCAGACTGACATAAAAAACCAAAGCAAAACAAAAACACTGGTGAATATTCCATTTGCAAAGAAATTTTGCAGTTGAAGTTTCCTTCTATTCAAGCCAAATTTTCAAATCTCCCCAACCCTTTTTGATTTTTAGATGCTTCCTGCTTTCACATGAAGGACATCACTCATGGAGAGTGGGAACATCTAGTTTTCCACATTTCAAGCAAATCAATTTTCTTCTTGGCACAAAGCATGAAGGATTATTACAGCTTTGCCCAGTACCAAAGCAGTCATGCCATGAAGCCCAGTGTTCCATGAGTCACTCACACTGCTTATGTGCCTGCAAATCCTGAGGTATGTTTACAGGCACTTCACAAGCCTTTGAGCCAAAGCTTTCTGACATTCATTACCTGGCTTTCCATTCTCTCCAGTGCATGTGTAAGATTGTAGTATTTGAGGAAACATGCTGTTTGCTTTTTATAATAATCAATATCAACATCCCCTCCAGACTGCATCCTTCTCAAGAGACTTACAAGGAACAATTAAATATCACTTTTTGCTCCATTAATTAGCATTTCTTTTGCAATGACCAAAGGCAAGGACATAAGGAGTTGGAAAGAAGATGGTATTGTAAACTTGTACAAATTTAGTGTCCATGCTTCTCTGAGCAAATCAAATCCAAACTGCTTTTTGTCTAGAATTTTAAAATGTGAATTACTCACAAAAAGCTTCTCTGGCTTTGATTCTCCATTTGGATTACCTGCAATTGCTTGCAAGCACTTAGATGCAAATAAGCACCATTTCCTTTCAAGATCAAAGACTTGTTGGATGTCAGATTTTATCTCTGACAATCACAACTCTATATGCATAAGCCTAATGCTAGATGTTCGTACAGTCAGAGTCTCACGTTCACTGTGTTAAACTGAAAGTAGGTCATTGCCACATAGTAAGTGAATGAGAATAACAGTATAAGAAATCTATAATTCTCTCTTGAGGGTTCAACAAGGGAAGTAGGGAAAGAGATTGGATTAATTCTACTGAAACAGTGTGGTTGGTCATTATTCTTTATGTGGATCAATATGAATTGAGTCTGAGCTATTCTAAAACGTACTGTTACTTTCCAGAAGGCAGGGAGCTATTTTGGTGATGTGCTCAAACCATAATAGTTACATTTGTCAGATTATCCATTACACCTCACATCTCCATAGAAATTCTCAGTGCTCTGATGTGCTGATGGAATCATCTTGGGTACTTCTACTCGGAGGTGAGATAATATAGCTGGGGCTATTTTAGGCAATTTTTTAATCGTCTTTATAATCTTCATGATTCTTTAAAAAATACTGAGGACAATTTGGTTGTAATTATTCCTAGCCATCTTGGCTATTTTAAAAATTCATTTACTGTCTAATCTGAGAACATTAGAATATGACAGGATTAGACCTTCAAATATCAGATGCCACCTTAATATTAGTAACAAAGTAGTTACTGCTCAGGTTTTACTGCCCCTTTGAATTATGCTTGCTTTCTTAGCACCAGAATTATGACAGATGCCCAAGATGTATGAAATCCCAGCTGTGCCTTGGGAATATATTTTGTGGTCCTGTTGATGTTTTCTGATCTGATCCTGTAACAAATGAACAACTTCTGGACTGTTAAATTCTTTCTTCTAAGGACTAGGATTTTTGCTGGGCTAAACTGTTACTGAAACAAGGACAAGTACTACAAAGGATCTATAAGAATTTAAATCCGCTAATATTTTGCCACTACTTTCATGATTTCAGAAGGAGTTGCAGCGTTTCAACACAACATTGCAGGATGAAGCCCTGAGGAATAAAAGTTAAAAATCCCCTTACAACCTCTATCATAGGGACTATGTGCTCAGAATGTATATCCAAGAAAGTGTTTAGAGCTGCATAATAAATGCAGTGCAAATGCCCTTCCTCCTTTTGACATTGACACAGATTGCCTCAACTTGCCACAGAATTCTTCCCACTTATAGCTAACTTCTTTTTTCCTTTATTATCTTCACTGTATCTAAAGGCAGTGGGTGCAATGTGCAGTCACTTGGACCAAAGCAGTGTTCTCACATGCATTCCCAGTGAATGGGAATGAAACAAGTATGTCCAGGAGCAAACAAGGACTGCATGGAGCATCTGGAGGGCAGTGAAAGTCAGTTTTTTGCAGGGAATACGTAAGGAGATTATTGTAATCATCTTTATATGAAGATAAAGCACTTGCCCTTTATTTTCACTGCAGATTTAAAGTATGGGTGAAGTGTTTTAGTTTTTAATTCAAAAGACAAATTCAAATATGTAAAAAGCACCCATTTTCAGTGTTAGCTACATAAAAAAGTAAAACCTATTTTCTCATATAATGTTTATTAGACTCTGCTGCTCAGTAGATGTCACTCAAAATGAGTGAAAAGAGTTATGAACAGTGGCTAAAAATCCTTTCTTCTCTCATTTGTTCAGATTTCAGTCTCTTTTCTCCTGAGATGTCATAATTTCATTGTATCTCCAGTTACTATAGAGTTTTTCAGGATGGACAACAGCTGAAAGCACATTAAAGAACAAACGAGTAAGCAAACAGAAGAAAAAAAGCCAATTTATTTTTTTCTTTTTCAAGATTACTAATAAATGAGATTTTTGTTCCTGAGATAATAAATACAGTGGATTGAATTAAAGCAAAGCAGACATTGTGACTTGAAAATGCAAGGGGCATTATTCACTTATTACATTTCACTGAGTCATAGAATTTAGAGAATGCTCGCTATTTCATAGTGTATTATTTAAGGTCCTTGATCTTGCTAACATGCACTTTAAACATGGAAGTAATTTCATGTGATTGTAATGGAAAAACTAGCTTGCTTAAAGTGAAGAAGCAGCATATGTCTTTATGGAATGGAGACGCACAAAGCAGCTGATATGAGTAAAGATATTAATCCAAAATTCTGCATACTAGCTATGGAGAAATAAATATTAAGTTTACTTCTCCTAGAAATTATAGCTTAATTTTACCTTGTGGATATCATTACACCACAGGAATACATGGAGATTAAAACAATATATTAAATTTGACAACTGAACCCCTTTAAAGTATAGAAATTCCAGGAATAGTGTTGCCTAGACATAATATCACATACTTCCTCAACATATTTGGTTTAAATCAACAGGGAGTCCAAACATGCAAAACCCCTAGGAACCAGGTCAGTGAGGCAAGTGACTGAATGATTAGAATTTTCAAACAAGTTAAATCCCTCCTCTGCAACACTGTCTTCACAGCTAAGTGACTAAATTATTTAAATGCCTGAATCTTATTGTCCTTTCTTTCTGTCTTCTGAAAGTCTCAGCCTAGCACTGAAATCCAGGTCCCATTAAAGTCCATAACAAGCAATTCACTTGATTTCAACAATGTCAGCGTTTTACCTAGAATGTCTGACTTCACCCACTCTGGAACAAGCACTCTCTAGGAGCTTATTTCCTCACCCAGTAATGACTTCATTTAGCACTAGACAGAGCCTGAGTAGACTACCTTGACTTCAATCCAACTTGAGGTGAACAATCTTTAAGGAAAACAATCATATATTGGCAATAAGGCATGAACAAAATAGCCCCCCCAAAAAAAATAATCACAAATTTCTGCACAGAGGACATGGGGACTTATTATTCTTTCAACGGGCAGAAGGCAGTATTGTTGATCTGTGCTGCCACCCTGTGTCATTCTGCAGTCTGCCTTGCGATTTCAGTTGCTAACATATGGAGCATTTTCTGTGCAGCTCAAAATCCCTTGAAATATTGGCCCCTTTTCCATTTCCTTTCTATTGAACTTCGCCCACATAAAACACCCCACACTAGAATCCATCAACATGGGGACTTATTATTCTTTCAACGGGCAGAAGGCAGTATTGTTGATCTGTGCTGCCACCCTGTGTCATTCTGCAGTCTGCCTTGCGATTTCAGTTGCTAACATATGGAGCATTTTCTGTGCAGCTCAAAATCCCTTGAAATATTGGCCCCTTTTCCATTTCCTTTCTATTGAACTTCGCCCACATAAAACACCCCACACTAGAATCCATCAGTGAGTGGGATGTATATTCCAGTTGGACATATTTGGTATCAGCCTAGTCCCAAAAACATGTGTACGTGAACATTTAAAAAATAAAAGCTTTCATCATGCCAAAGTCAAACTGATATTTATTTACCACTAGGGACAGACATCATTGCATGCTAACTGTCAAATAGGTTATGCCCTGATTTAAATGGAAAACTGCAATTGAAAGTGATGAATAATGTTTTCATTACATTTTTTTCAAGGCATTGTTTAATCATAGTTCATGATGGGGAAATATTTTAATTGGGTTTCCCTCAGCCAGTCTAGGGACAAAAACTGTCCTTTATTTTCATGTGAAGTCCTTTAGGCAAGAAGATTTTGATTTTTAATCATGGCCATTAAATACAACTAAAATTAATAAATACATAGTTTACATACATATACCTATTTAGCCGTAAATCATAACTTTTAATTCTGTGCAGATGTGTAACAGCTTGAGTGGCCATGGGAAAACCTAGCTGGCTGTTTCCTCATGAACAATTAGTGTTTCCCACTGTTCAAGAGTGCAAAGGGCAGAAACATTCATTCCTTTCAACCACAGTCTTCCAGTTCTTCAAGAAAATATTGTAGGATAAAGAATCCTACAATCTATTCGTTAAAGTTAGCTGCCAGCAAAACCACACAGTGCCCTCTCCCTTGGCAGACAGGAAGACTTTTAATTAAGGAATGATGTTTTGCAGTATTCATTGATCAGTGAGTGCCCAAACTTTGTTTTCTTACATGTGAGGTTGAGAGGCCTCGTCTCTTTTCTTGTTTGTCATTCCCTTTGGAGCTGTAACAGCCAGGAAGTTTTACAGAGCCTCTGCAGTCTTGGCTTTAACTCTTCAGGTTGTTTCTTCTTCAGTTATCTTCCTTCTGGATTGCCTCTTGCCTAGACTGACGAGTAGGGGAATTTTCATAGGTCCTGTCTCCTTTAGAGAAATACTCATTAGATACCAATCTTTGCATTTTATTTCACAAAACTAAGGTAAGAGCCTTTATCTGGTATACAAAATCCAACATACAGAAAATATAAGACTGAAGATTGTTAATTAATTGTTAATTAATGAATCCTGTCTTTGATCACACACTATTTTTTCTGCAGTGTTATTTAGTGCCAAGAATAGATAGTACACTGTAAACCGATATTACTAATAATCCTTGGGACACAAAGCATTGAGATTTTATTTACTGGGTGCTATTTAAAGCCGTAAGTGCACATAGGATGCTTCATCTCTTCATGGCCTTTGCATGCTGTACTCAAAGCTCCTTTTTTCATAGGTATTCATTAGGTGTGTTCACACTGGGCAGTGGAGTGCTAGACAGACTAGTCACAAAACTGGACGCATTATAAATGCATCAGTGTCACACTGAACCTTGTCTTAATGAAATGCTTATGTCATAGTAGGAGAATCCCACTGTTTCTGTAACTCAGACAAGTATCTCTGCATGGGAATGTGCTTTTCTTTGTAGCCATACCAAACAATTTGAAGTTAGCAGAGGGATCTGGAATACAGTGTTGTCTTGTACCACACAAACATGGCCTCATCTTCACCATGCTGTAAAAAAACTTGATATTGTTCTTCTTGGTTTAGGAAAAAGACTACGCATTTTTGCTCCTACTATGAAATACCTTCAGCTTAATTTTTCAGTGATGGCAGCCCTTTCATAGCACTTTAAAGTATATTTCCTTTTGCAAACCCACTAGATTTTGTTTTCAGTTTCAAGTTAAAATAATCACATTTCAAAACTTTGCCATAACATGGCCAGTTTTCTAGAAAGGTAGACAATGAAAACACAGCCTGGACCACATACTAGAAATTTTGCATAATTTCAGTGGAAATCCACATCTTGACAGGAATAATTTAAAAAGAAAATCCTAAATTGCACATGCAACAACTGCCTTCAATTTTCAAAGAAGAGTGTGAATAGCATTTTAGGAGTTTTATCAGTTTGCTGCAGTGTCAGATTTTAGCTTCAGAATCTAATCCCACCCACCTAATGAGCTCTAAGTGCTCAGCTTGTCTCACTGCCAACTGTGTCAACTGAAAGCTCCTTCTGGAGGCAGCCCAATCGATAATGCAATTGGAGCAGCAAAAGGAGGGAAGCGAAAACCAGCAGGGTGACCAACAAGAAAGCAGGGGTTAAGCCCAGGCTTTGCCATAAGAAAGGGTGATAACATCAGCTTTGAATAAGGCTGGGGTAGAAGCAATACTGTAAAACAGGACTCAATTCTGCTTCCGGGAGGTTTTAAGATATGAGAAGGAGCCCTCACCCTCCAGAGGCCTGGTGACCAACAGCCAGTCCTGGCTCTCTTGAGCTCACAGATCCTTTACTGAAGATCATGGATAGTTGGAATGGCTCAGGTGACCAAAATTCCTGTGCTGCAGGGGTGACGGGCTGGAGGGGGCAGTGTGTGGTTTTTGCTTGTGCAGAGTTAATTATTTTCGTGGCAGGTACCATGGTCCTATGCTTTGAATTTGAGCTGAAAACAGCACTGATAACACACTGATGTTTTAGCTATTGCTGAGCAGCGCTCATAGACAAGGCATTTTCTGCTTCTTGCACTGCCCCACCAGCAAGGGCTAGGAGTGCAGAGGAAGTTGGGAGGTGACACAGCCGGGATAGCTGACCCCAAGTGACCCAAAGGATGTCCCACACCACATGGTGTCATGATCAGTGTACAAAGCTGGGGGAGGAAGGTGGCTGGAGACATTCAGAGCAATGGAGTTTATCATGCCAAGTCACCATTATGTATGATGGAACCCTGCTTTCCTGGGCATGGCTGAACACCTGCCTCCCCATGGGAAGCAGAGAATGAATTCCTTGTTTTGCTTTGCTAGCACATGCAGATTTTGCCTTCTCTATTAAACTGTCTTTATCTTAACCCCTGAGTTTCCTCACTTTTTCCCTTCCAATTCTCTCCTCCATCCCACTGGGGGAGTATGTGCAAGCAGCTGTCTGGGGCTTTGTTGCTGGCTGGGGTTAAACCATGAAACCGTCACAGAAAAAACTACAGTCAATCTAAACACTAAAACTAACTATAAGATGATTCAGGAGTTTCTGGAGCTATAAACTTGCAGATTGTGACTTTACTGGAACAAGCTGAAGCAAGTGTCACTTTCCAATATCGTTTCTTGAGCATTAACTCTGCCATGATCCTCAATCATGGAACCTAAAATTGATATTATCACCCCTTCCCACAGAATAGACTCAGCTTTCCTCTCCTTCCCTTATCCTTTCCCTGGCCAGCTCTAATTTCCCCATGGGTGGCACAAGTCTCCACCAGCTTCCTGTTGCACTCTATAGTTTTCCTTCTACCTTCTCCATAGTCTGAAAAGGTGTGGAAAGTAGGGCAGCTCTTTAACTTTTCACTAATCAAACACCTACCATAACGCTAACCTCAAATTTTTGACTGCCAATATCAACTCCTTTAAAAATGAGTCATTAATATGTGTGAAGTAAGCAAAATTGCCATCCAAGGAATGGTTTGGGTGTAACAAAACCTCTCTGGTTGTGGAGGGCAAAGCATTTTTTCATAGTTCTAAAGTCACCAAACTAAAAGAGTATTCCCAAGATTGTTTAAGCAATGCTAAATGGATCATGTAACAGAAAACTCTTAAATATGCATGGCATGTAATGGCACTTTGGAAGCAGTTTGTACTTTTATTTTTGAAAGATGTGTAAATTCGACCAGCATTCCCTAAGGTGTAAATTTTAAGGCTCTGTTGAATTTAATTGCTTACTAACAACATTATGTAATTCTCCAATTAATCGTCTCTCAAAACAAGCTTACCCATGAGATATTATTTCAAAGCCTATTTGCGTAAAATTGTTATTTTTGAAAATGAAAATGTATTTGATTTCCTAGCTGTACTTAATATCTTCTATTTTTGAACAATGTGTTAAGCAGGGGCAGAAACTGTAACTCTTTAGTTTTGCAAATAAATGCAGCCCTTCTTGTGAGTTAAGTACATCAAACCTTCCTCTGAAAAATGTTGATATACCAGAAGAAGGTTTTGGGCCAACGTTAGGACAGTACAATCTATAATCCCCAACTAGATGTATTCTTTGCATGTTTGCTATTTTTAAATTGTTTTCACATGCATGACATATACATAAGTGTTTGACAGATTACATAACACAGAGTTAAACAGTTTATTTTAGCCAAACACAGTTACCTGAAGACAAAATGTGAATTAGGTGAGCACTATTATCAATAGATAAATTACTGAAAGGAAGGTATCTGTAAGCAGGCCTGGGGGTGTATATTCAATGATTTTTGCATGCACAGTCATTTTTCTAATGGTTGATGTTGTATCTGACATTCAGGGTGTACGTTATTCCATTTATTGAAAGATCTGTTGGTTCTGTTTTGAATGGCAAACTACATGTGCTTGAGTTAACCACAATAGAAAAGCTTATCATAATAATGGCACACAAACTGCAAGAGGGCAAAAGCTTTGGCTCACAGCAGCACTTCTGTATGCCAAGGTTAGACATTGCCTCATCCGAATGCCCCCTAAGTTATGTTTAAGAGTTGAGTAAGTCAAAGTTATTATCATGTTCACTTTTGTGCTCAGCGCTTACATGCTGCCTGGCCTTAATGTTTTTACTAGGGCTTCATTTTACAGGGCAAACTGGAAAATGGTATTTCATACTCCAGAAACAGAATACCTCTTTTTCAGTTTTGCTAAATACAGAAATGTGAAGTATATAGAATGGGTAAAATAAAAAATATTATATATATTTTATTGAGAGTAAGTGTTGGCTGTTTCAATATTCAGAGCTACACATTTTTTATCAGTCTTCCAATTTCTTTTTAATTCCCTTTTGTCATAGCCTCACAACTACATGCTAGAATTTTTTCTATTTGTGACTACACACCCCACAGTCCTAGGGTAGTCCAGTTCTGGGTATAATTTCCCCTGACAAAATGAAGGGTCAAACCCATAACTGAAACCTTGCTGTACTGACCCTATTTGCAAAGTGCTCCTTGAGTTGATTAGCATTTTTTCACATCCTCTTCATTCTCCATTTGTTTGTGAAAGATATGGGAGATGACCTCCCAAACAGATAAAAAGCTGAGCAACATATACATTCGACATACATATGGATGCAATCCACACTGAAATACTACTTATTTGTTTGCTTTTTAGTTTTAACAGTGCAGGAGATTGTAGCTACATTGCTAATACCATGAGTTCTCCATGTGCTGGTTTTGCACTGGTTTTGGTCAAAATGAGCAAAACCAAGCTTTAGAGAATTTGATGGTCTTGTGCAAGATTCAATCCTGAATTAGCTATCAAGTTGCCAAGAAAACTAACATAAATAAACCCCATCAAAATACATAAAACCACCACAAAGTGGACTGATAAGTCTTTGTTCAAACTAGATCCGTTTGCTGAGGAAATCCATTTATGCAAAATAAATATTTCAGAAAATTACCTTGTTTTGAAATTCATACTGAAGGATTAAGATCAACACCTATTTGAATTTCAAATTTATACAAACAAATTTGCATATCTGTTAAAAGTATGCCAACTTTACAGGAACTCCAGAAGTTTCACCCATATATGTCAACACATAGGTGCTACATGATTCTGACAAAGAAATTAATATTGTTACTGAGTCCTATTGATTAATAATGTAATTCTATTATCTGTAAAGCAGATAAGAGTATCAATCTTAACTCATGATTCCTTTGAGAAACAGTGAAACAAGACTTGATGACTAGAGTAGAGATTATAGTGATGCAGAAGTCACCATTAATCTTAGTAAGGCCAGGATTTCTTTTTGTAAGTCAGTGGCAGAGTTAAAAGATACTCAGAGTCATGACATACAGTCTTCAGTTTTAATAACTACTAAAGCCATCAAAAATACTAACTTGACTCTTTTTCATATTATTGGTGCAGGCAGTCATCCAACAGTAAGCTTCTGTAGTAGGTTGCCTTCAATTATTAAGCAGTAAAAGGTGGCAGGTCTGTATCAGGAACAGAGATGAAAGAGAATACTTGGCTTTAATACACGAAGGGAAAGACACGTTGCTGAACATAATGAACTGTATACTATGTGGAGTACATCATAATGGGCTCTTTATTTGGGTTACATGTGGAAGATGAAACAAATATGTTCATGCATTCCAGAGACATCTTTTCAAAACTTCAAACCATTTCATTTCATTCACTTTGGATAATATTTTACATCTGACAAAGCATGAGATCATTCAGCAGATTAGATCACGTTGCCTATTTGAAGACTTTATGGATTATTCAAAGGAGAGAGACTTATATGTCCTGAAAACTGTAAGTAAAAATGAAACGTGCATGATAAAAATCCTGGCTCAGTTCTGCAACCTTACTTAGGTAAATGTCCCAGGAGATTTACAGGAATGACTTTATGCTGGCTGAAATGCAAGGATTACAGAAGCTGCAGCTGTCTGCCAGCAGGATGCTTTTCTGGTGGTAGCAGCACTTTCACCTCCTCTCCCAGATGGCTGCCATTACAACTACAGATACAGAGAAAGCGCCATAAAATAAAAAAGCCATGAGGCAATACTGCACTAGTATTTGCTTCATGAAATGCTATTTACTTTAGTACAACTGACTACACCATATGCAAGTTAGCAGAAATTGTTTGACCATGAGCCCTAAAGAGTAACTGAAAACAAGCTTGTTGAGCAAATGAAAAAGTTATGCACAGTCTTCAACATTTTTGAAGTGTTTTGACTCCAAATCTTCAAAACAATGACCTGCATTTTTAAAGTTTAACTTCAATAGTACAAAATGATGACACAAAAAAAGACATTTAACAAGGCTTAAAATTGTGTCTCATGTCTAGAATGTGATTATAGGAGTTGGACAACTGCAGCTCCATGTAGACATTAACAGTAGGAAATACAGACGGTTTCTGCTTAGCATTTACTTGCAATAATAAAGTGTAAGTCGAGTTGCATTTTGTGCTGCATTTTAAACAGCTGTGTAAGAGCCAGTACAAAATCTAAAACCAAGTACAACTTAAAATAAAACACTGCTTTGCTTTTCTCAGAAACTGTTGGTGACCTGGAGAATGTTTTGATTACTTTAACTTGATATCATTTTTACATCTTGGTTAGCTAAGAAAATTTGACGTGCAGCTCATGCTTTTCCTGCCTATCACAGAGTCCCCTTCTTCTCTGTCAACTGATTGCAATGGAATCTGGAGAGAGCAGAAGTCCCAGGGTTATTAAATTCCATGTTTTGTTACAAGAGACAGTTGAGCAGCGGAAAAGTTGAAGTGCTCTGGTGAGAGAAAAGAGGAAAGTGCCTATACACTATATGTTCAATTTGCTGAGCAACATGCCTGTCCATCACTCCAAATCAACTACAGCATGATTACCCAGGTGGCCTATATAGTATTCAGGTGGCTAAGAAGACCAATGATTTCATGGCTTGTATGGGGAATAGCATGGCCAGCAGGACCAGGGAAGCGATTCTTCCTCTGCACTCGCCACTGGTGAGGCTGCACCTCGAATCCATGTTCAGTTCTGAGTCCCTCAGTTCAGGAAGGATATTGAGGTGCTAGAGTGTTTCCAGAGGACAACAGAGCTGGTGAAGGGTCTGTAGCTGAGGGAGCTGGGGTTGCTTAGCCTGGAGAAAAGGAGGTTGAAGAGAGACCTTATTGCTTTCTATGATTACCTGTGAGGAGGTTGCAGTGAGGTTGGGATCGGTCTCTTCTCCCATGTAACAAGGGACAAGATAAGAGGAGATGGCCTTAAGTTGCACCAGGGGAAGTTTAGATTGGGTATCAGGAAAAATGTTGTCATGGAAAGAGTTGTCATTCATTGGAACAGAGAAATGGTTGAGTCACCAGCCCTGGAGGAATTTAAAAGATGTGTAGATGTGCTGCTTATGGACATGGTTTAGTGATGGACTTGGCAGTGTCAGGTTAATGGTTGAACTTGATGATCTTAAAGGTCTTTTTTCAAACTAAATGATTCTATAATTTTACACTGTTAGTACAGGAAATAAATAGTCACAGTAGGGATAAGAGGCTCTTGAGAACATTTCAATACGGGGACAGGTAATGGGGAAGGGGTTTACTTCAATGTAATGGGTGTAGCCAACAAGAAACAATATTTGTTATGCCTGCTCATTGTGGGACAATTGTGTAAACACCTATCTCTTCACAGAGCAAACTTCTGATACCTAAAGTAGTCACAGACGCAAATATGGCAGTTTTATTGTCACTGCTACCTCAAAATGTCAGAATACATCCAGCTGAATATGTTACATGTTCAAACAAGCATTCAGAGAAGAAAAGTTGAATATTACTAGAGAATTGCTGCTCTAGCTATTGGAGTACAGCCCCTGACTATACCATCCCTTCATGGTTCAGTTCATATAAAAATTAATTTGCTCTCAGGCTTTTAGAGTGAATAAACTAGTCCTGAAATGAAATCTGGTTAAGATCATGGAGATTGCTAAAAAATCTTTTCTAAAAGGCAACTGGAAGAAGACTTTTCGGTTAGGGTGTCATCACCTTACACAACCCTCCACAACTTAATCCTGGGGCTTTGCACATCAGATTTCTTCAAGGCCCCATTTCCATACAGGGAGGGATGTGGCACAGTTTTGTATTATAAAAACACTACTCCAGTAAACTGTATTGCAGCTCTCTCACTATTTCAGGTAATTTAAACTGAAATTTCCCTCTCCTCAGGGCCACATGAGGACCACAGGAGACCAAGGGCCAAATGTGGACCTTAATTTACATGAACCTTCTCTGGCTTTGCAGTTATAAGTTGGTTTTTATCACGGGGATGCCATGCCACCCTGACACTTAAGTATGCAAAAAAATTGCAAGAAATATGAAGGTTAAATACTTTTTCTCTCCCTTCACTCCTCCTCCCAAAATAAAAGGTAAGAGATAACATGAAAAACTTATTTCCAAATTGTGGCAGTTGAAACATAAAGAGATGCAGAGCAATTTTCCAACTACTCTGCACAGCATGTCACATGGACTAGATACTACCTCTTCTCAAAATATGTTTCACTTATACTGAACCAAGGTATGCATTTCATGGGGTTTTTTCCATTACTGCCGCTCCCCAGGATCTGGCATGTGGTTTTGCAGATATGGGCAGTGAGCTCCCTTTGAAAATGAAATCTTTAACTCTCCATAAACTCCTCAACTCCCTTACACAGACATTGTTATACCCACATGCAAACTGTTTTTACCTGTGTCTGTGCAATATATGTATCTGCACTGTTAAGGACTTTCAATAGACACTCTCTTCAGCAGGGTGACAGAAGCAAGAAAGACGACACTTGTTAGAGCTATGTGGGAGACCACATCTGCGCAGTATTAATCTCTACTCTGGCTTGTCTCACTGTGGTTCAAAAAAGAAGTTGAGAAATGAAACATAATCCAACTCAGGTTAGCCAAAAAAGGCTAAAAATTCAGAAAATCATTCTGCAGTATCAAGAACATGTTTATCCACTTCTTGGTGTTGTGGGCTATAGTTTATGAATGGGTCTGTAACAACAACAGTTAAATTTCTCAGCAGTGAGGTTTTTGATTTTCTTCTACTGACCAAATGGACTTTGATGTAACTCATGATGATCTATGTTATGGCTATCTTCCTACAGCAAGTAACATTACTAATGGTTAAAGTGGAGATATCCCCAAGGAGTTTGTAAAAGAATGAATCAAAAGACTGACAAGAGTAGGTGAGCCACATTGCTGAATATTTCCAGGTATTATAAGCAACCAGCAAAGGAAGATCATTCCAAACAAAATCATAATTCTTCAGCTGCCATTGTTAACAAGTGACTTGCACATTTTGAATATAGCATTAAATTGCAATTTGGAGGAAGCATACACCAAGTTGTGCATTAAGTTCTGCTCAACCCCTGAGAAACTGAGGTGTTGAGCAACTTTCAACTTCTATATTTGTGATATTCTATAGCAACGTTTTTCAGTTAGTGATAATCATTTGTAATACTCTCTTTTATGCAAATAATATGGATGAGACTTTATGTGATCTCACTTATGTGTATGTATAATATTA
The DNA here is from genome assembly GCA_013396695.1 of Sakesphorus luctuosus. NCBI lineage: Eukaryota > Metazoa > Chordata > Aves > Passeriformes > Thamnophilidae > Sakesphorus > Sakesphorus luctuosus. Next base: position 141,863 of record VWZD01005548.1, read on the forward strand.
CAGGACCATGTAATTTTTGTCAACCTTGACCCAATCCTTACTTTCCCTTTACTTTACTGTTCCTAAATTACTCACTGTCACACTATTTGTTAGCAGAAGAAGCAATCAAAATACTAATATTTTAAGATTTTTAAAGAGGGTAGTAAAATTATTTTAAATGTAAATTATCAAATAAGGTTTTCATCTTGACTTTAACCAAATATTCTGGTCTGCTTAAGATCATCCTGAGACACAGAAGCACTTCTGATACACTACATCACCCAGGCTTTTAGCAAGGCATATGAGTTTCCTTCTTTTCTTCTCTCAAATCTTTGGGAACAAAACTGCTCCTGGCACTGTGGCAATGGCAGGTATCCTGTTGTCTGACAGGACAGTACAAAGCAGGGTCTGCACATGACAGCTGCAGTCCTGCATGGGGTCACACAGCCCCAGCCTATTTCCACCTTGGCCAAAAGTCACCATCCTAAACATGGTGCTTGGGCTTCATTCTGTTTTCTACTGTAAAATCTTTGTGGGGAACATTCCCCTCTCTTTCATACAACCATGTATTCATTTCATAATCTTCTCTCTCTGCCTCTTACTTGCAATCTTGCTTGGAAAAAATATAGGCAGGGTAAATGAGAAGATGTGCTGAGGCCTGGGGAACATTACTCTCCATGTGGCTTTGTAAAATACTCATTTCAGTGCCACACCAAATGTTGTCTGTCAACTGGGATGCAAAATCCTTGTCTTGCTGATGTTTTGTTATCAAAGAGAATGTATTTAAAGATAGGAACAAACACTCCTAAAGGGAGCCTACAAGGAAGATGAAAAGGGAGTTTTTACAAAGGCATGTGTGGTAGGACAAGGAGTAATGGCCTAAAACTGAAAGAGGCTTAGATTAGATATTGGGAAAAAGTTATTTACTGTGAGGGTAGTGAGCCACTGGAACAGGTCGCCTAGTGAAGCTGTGGATGCCCCATCTCTGGCAATTCAAGACCTGAGTGGATGGAGATTTGAGCAACCTGGGCTAGTGGGAGGTGTCCCTACCCGTGGCAGGGGGGTTGGAACAAGATGATCTATAAAGTCCCTTCCAACCCAAACGGTTCTATGATTCTATGATACATTTTGGAAACAAAATTTATACATAAACAAAGGGTTCAGTGATGCTCAGGATACAGTTGAAGCTGGAGTCATGCTCTATCTGAGGAAGATGATGGGTGGTGATTGCAGGGAACTGGGGTAGAGAAGGGCAGGCATCTGGGATGCCTAAATTCATTTTCCTCAATTCACCAGTTGCCACACCATTGTCTTGAAATCCCTCAGAAGAGCCTTTACTCGTGGCCTTCAGAAAACGGCTGGCAGGCAGTCTCTTCATTAGTTTGTCCACTGACATGGGAGGGTTCACCCATGGGAGGGTGAAGCAGTCACAGAGGGACTAATTTTAACTTTAGCCCTGAAAAATCCTAGAAGAAAAGTGGAGACAGTTTATGCTTTATGCAGGGAGAATTGTTAAGATCTAACTACGCTTGGTGGTAGGAGACATGATAGCAAATATATATTTTTCCTGCTGTAACAACCATCTAATAAGTATTTTTTCAGATATTTTAACTTGGCAAAATTTAGTCCTTACTGTCCATGAAGATAAGACACACTTGTCAATTGGGAGGGGCCAACCTCTGCTGCAGAGGATAAAGAACAGAACTTGTTAGTTAAACACAAAATAGCATTGCAATTCCTAAACAGATTCAGTTGATTTGTTTGAAAGAAACAGCTTATGCACACATGGGACTCTCTAGACTAAATATCTAATTAAATAAAATTGTGATTGAAAACAAAATCCTTTGAAGGAAAACACTAAGTAAAAGTATCTCTTTAGTCAAACACTGAGAATGAAATTGTCATTTTATTTTACCCTTTGGAAAAGCTCACTTGAAGCAACTGCAGTTACATAGAATTTGTTGCTAAATAACTGAAAGCAAAATCTGGTCATGGTAATCCAAATGGTTTGTTGTCATTTATCAAGACAAGTCCACCAAGATAATTTTATATCTGTTATGCTACCATGTACCAGTAAGATTTTTCTGAATTACCCTTTTCTTAAGATGCAGAAGTCATGTTACAAAAATATAATATATATGCATATGACTATTCACAGAGAATATTCACAAAGAATATAAAGTACTACTTTTACATTACTGCAAAGCAGCAATCTTACAAAGCAAGAAAATTTAAAAAAAGTAGTGTACCATATCAATTTCTGTTCTGTTCCACAGAAGAAAAGCTTTAATGTACAAAACACATCAAAGACAACAGCAGAAGTAAAAAAAAATAAAATCAGCTAAAATATAGTATAAAAAATTTCCATATTATGATTAAGTTTAGCAATGATGTTTGATGTATTTTGAAATTCTGCCTGCTTGCTCGATTGGTTAAGTTTGTGAAAGGTTGCCTGTCAAACACTATGTCAGTGATATGAAAACAGACAGCCAGAAAATCATCCTTCCAATATAAACATCAAAAATAAATAAATGTCTGCAGCAGAATGCCAGCCTGATGATCCACTAGGATGAATATTATGAACCATGAAGCAAACTAAATACTGATGACAAGAAATCTGTAAAAAGAGACAGGAGCTCATGGTCAGATTAGGAAACTGTTAGTAAAACTAAGGAACGAAACAATCAACAGAAACAACAGCATAGCCTTTAAACACAAAAATTGCTGCAAGTTACCTTGTGACCAATAATAAACAATAAGCATATGAAAAAATATTTAGAAATATTTGAAAATTGAACCATGCAGCATAACTCATGGTTCTACATGAGTCACAGAAACACTTTTTTTAATATGTTTATTCTTTTGAGAACATAGGTCATTGTATGTTTATGACAAGGTTTGTTCTTAGCTTGAAAAAATAGAGAAGAACCATGACTGGTTCTTCATGGTGTTAGAAATATAGTTTCTGGAAATTGAAAAGAAACTTATACTGGAAACAGCTCCTATCAAAGTGGTGCAAAATCTGAAACAAATACAGAAAAAAAGGACAAACAGAAGAGGTGACATGGTAGAAGCCAGGGAGGAAATCAGGTATAATGAAAATAGGGAGCAAACAAATTGCATTTATTAGTACCCAGGGTCTGTCTTTACGTGAGTTACTGGGCATTTTCAGTATCCTTAAAAAAGAATGAGATAGATATGTAATTACGGTAGTTGACAGGTTATATAGGTTAATGCACAATATCTAGACTTTAACTATGGCAAGTTATTGATGCTTTTTTAGATTTAATTTAAAAATTAATGAAATGGGAAAATTACATGGAAAACACAAATGAAGAACCAGATAAAATGAAGGGTGCTGGAGTGATCAGGAGCCATGTGGCTTGCAAGGAGGTGGTGGACGTGCCATAAGGCAGCAAGCCCAGCACTGGGCACGATGAGGGCAGGAGGGCAGTGAGGGTGATGAAATGCCAGGCAACTGCATGCCAGACAGAGAAGGGGAGAAAAAGGTCAGAGATCAGGCAGATAAAAATTCCCAGGATACTTTAAATTCCTTTTTTTTTTTTTTTTTATTAACATCATAGCCAAAGAATTGAGGACAATTCAGGTGAAATGTGCCCAGCACCGGCCATTTATTGTGATTTTGTTTAAAATCCCACGTAGTCCCATTTGACATCAGCCTTCTTATGTCTAAATAGATAACCGGGCTCTTACATCCAGGAACGAGGGATGGGTAATTTCGTGGCCGTACTTCACAGGTGCTGTCCCTTCTGGGCCACCTCACTAACATGTGATGTGAAACTAAACTTCAAGTTACTGTCTCAATATCCTATTCATTTGCAAAACGGAAGGAATAAAAGCCTAAGCCCGTACAAGCACTCTCCTGGTTGGGTATGAAGACATCCTGTGAAGATTTACTGAGGTGCCTCTTCCATGGGAGAAGCGCATCGATGTCCCTGCGCTTACCTGGACCGTGCAGACCTTGTGCGGCTGAAGTGGCTCTGCACACCCAGGCACAGTCCCAGGGTTGGACTCCATCATCTCAGAGGTCTTTCCCAGCCCAGCTGATTCTGTGATTCTCTGACAGCCCCGTTCAGCTACCCCCTTACTGCCCTTGACTTTGCCTATTTTCCTCACCAAGTCTTTGCACGAACATATGAATGCAACGGCAAGACACGGGCAGGAAGCGATGCGGCCTTTGGAACGCACTGATCTCGAGTGTTGTGTTGTGTGTTTTTCTTTTTGTCGTTTGTTTGTTTCTTATTTTTTGTTTGGAAAAGCAAACAGTAAGCTCTGCTCAAAGGCCCTTCCTCTCACAACCACAACGGCGCTTTCGATTTCCCTGGGAACTTCCTGAACAAAGCAAAGGCACATCCATGAGATTTTATTTTTCCTCCCATCCAAGGCCAGTCCCCACCAAAACGGCAAATACACTAAAAACAACTCTGGGCGCCGCTCCGCGCCGCTCGGGCGGGACCCGCCGGCTCTGGCGCATCGCGGGGCGGGCGGGACTGCGGGGCCGCCAATGCGGGCGGGGCGGCGGCGCCTGCGCCGAGCCCGCAGAGCCGTGCCGTGCTGTGTTGGGCTGGGCCGTGCCGGGCCCGTCGGTCCCTCCGCTGATCCCCGCAGCCATGTGGAGCCGCTCCCGGGGGCTGCTGGGCCGTGGCCGGTGAGGGAGCGGGATGGGGCCGCCGGCAGTGCCTTGCCCGCCCCGCCTGCCCCGGGCCACCTCGGCCGTGGACGGGCAGCGCCTCGCTGGAGGCCGCCGGGACCCCCGGGAGGGATGGTGTGGGTCGCGGCTGTAGCAGCCCGTTTGTTTACACGGAATTGCGTTGTTGCAGGTCCCTGAGTCGGAAGTCGTGGAGGTGGAGGAGCGTTCCCGCGAATGAGAGGGCGCTGGAGTACAGCGTGGGCGAGCACATCCACGGGTTCACGGTGAAGCAGGTGAGCGTCGCCTGCCACTTGCGCCTGCTCTGTGTGTAAACAAACTTTGCCGTGGTTTTACGGCACCTTGGTGAGGCCGAGGGTGTACAAACTAAGTATTTGCGAGCATGCTTTGGGTAGTCAGTCAGCAAAATGATACATGAGTTACTTGTATTTACGTCTGCAGTCAAGTTCTTTAGGTGCCATTAGCACGTGTTCCTATATGGAGGTAATTCTAGAGTAAATAATGCACCCCTGGAGCTTGTGTGTCTGCTGCAGATGTGACCATTTGGTGTGGCCTCCTAAAAGCTCTGACACATATCTGGACTTCACTGTGGGCTGTTCTATGAAACACATTCAAATAATAATTTATCTCCTAAGCTGCTTTTAACACCTCTGTTGAGAACCTGCTATGGAAACAATATGTTGAATTTCTTTTCACTTTTTTAAAGAAAAAAGAAAGTAAAGGTTATTTGTGAGAAGTGATTGCTAGTGACAGAACAAGTGGTGGAACAGGGTTCCTTGTTTTTTCTTTTGCTGACCTACACTAACCCATAAAAGTACGGTTTTTTGGCTGTAGTATACTGTCTTTGGGTTGTTTAAATTTTAATTTTCATTTGCATAATTCTTTTTTCACCTCAAACCATAGGAACAAACATTTATTTACTTCTCTATGAGACAGTATTATGCTGACAGGGTCATCAAACTGAACATTCCTATATCATCCATGAAGTATTTGACCTAGTTTCAGTCACAGTGCAATACAGATGTTTTCTTCCAATGCAGGTGACAGCTGTTCCTGAGCTGTTCTTGACTGCAGTGAAGCTTAGTCATGATGGTACAGGAGCCAGGTATTTACATGTGGCCCGTGAGGATTCCAATAATCTGTTCAGGTAAAACATTAATTATGTATAATGCATTCAATCTCAGCATCATCTTCGGGTTTCTGACTTGCAATCTCACTTCATGACTAGATTGTTCTGTGAAAACAGAGAGGATAGTACTTCCTTTGTGGGACTTCCTGGAGTTTTTCAGGTTGGAACAGATGTCGTGAGGTCTGTTCCTCCAAGCACGATTCAGGTGCAGTTCCTCAGACACGTATGCAAATGGGCCTTGAAACTTTCCAGTGACAGAGATTATGCAACTATTGCCTTGCATGAAGTTTTTTGCATGAAGTTTTTTTTATAAGCCTTTTGGGTAAAAAGAAATACGTTTATTCATGTGCTGAACTGTACTGCCTCCCAAAGCTGAAGTGCAGAGGTTGTACACTCTCTGAAAGAGGTGGCTAAGCACTCAAGAGTCTGAAGAACTCAGTAACTCTGCATCCTGGAGTGTATCATGGTAGCTTATTAGCCAGTGATGATGTTCCCATAAATCTCAGCTGTAGGTAGGAGTTGGATGGACTTGTCCTCACAAATGACTCTATTCCTCTCTGTGCTCTCTGTTTTGCAGTATACAATTCCGAACCACGCCGATGGACAGCACTGGGGTCCCACATATTCTTGAGCACACAGTGTTGTGTGGTTCTCAAAAGTATCCTTGCAGAGATCCATTCTTTAAAATGTTAAACAGGTCACTGTCCACTTTTATGAATGCATTCACAGGTAAGCCAAAAGTAAATAATGCCCCTTAAAATGCATGAGCTTTTACTGCATTAGAGCTGTCTGTTGGCTCTTATGAATTTCACTTTGGAGAGTCATTATTATTAGATGTGAATATTGTGAGTGAGATGTTAAATAACAAGGCAAAACAACAAACTAGGTCTTGTTCATTTTGCAGTCACCAAGTCCCCGTAGAGCTGGAGTTTTATAGTATACAAAAATAATTCTTTTTGTGTATATATGCCTAAAGCAAAGTTCTTGTGATAAAATAGCTGCAGTGTAAATGTCCCTGTATTCCTCAGCAAAAATACAAAGTGTTTCATCTCTCCCAGTTATTTATATGGATGAAAAGTTAAAAATAAATGAGGAAAAAATGCATCATAGACTTTCTAAAATTCTGATCCTTTTTATGTTTATTTATATGCAGCTAGTGATTACACACTGTATCCATTTTCAACACAAAATCCCAAGGACTTTCAGAATCTCCTGTCTGTGTACTTGGATGCAGCATTCTTTCCATGTTTACGGCAATTAGATTTCTGGTAAGACAGCTTGAGTTGTATGCCAACTTTGAAGTAAAAAAAAGAGCCCCCAAAAATCAAGAAACCCTTCAAATTCCCAATGTTTCTATTATTAATTTTTCAGGCAAGAAGGTTGGAGGTTAGAACATGAGAACCCAGCTGATCCTCAGACACCTCTAGTCTTCAAAGGAGTTGTTTTTAATGAAATGAAAGGGGCATTTGTAAGTTTTGTGAATGTTCGATTTAAGATCCTACACATAGTGAAGTGTCTTCAGCTGTGGATTATCAGTTATTGCACCAGAGACTCTCATTCTTCCTTTTGAAAATTTAGATTCTCACTAAAGTCAGCAGACTGTTCCATAAGTTGACTTTTTTTAAAGCTAGCCTGTCAAAAGTTTGTTTACGTATAAAAGAGCACCTTGTTAATGGATTTTATTGTAGAATTTTCTCTTAAGTTCACATGATAGAGTAGCTAGTTTTATTAAAGTATGTGGGACTGCAGAACTAAATGCTTATGTGAGGAGATGGTTCTTGTGTAAGTTGGAGCTCTAAGGTCATGTAATTGAGCACCTTTTATGTTTAAAGTGTGTTTTGATGACTTTCACTGAAATGTGGCGTTTTCCTCTTAAGACAGATAACGAGAGGATATTTGCACAGCACATGCAGAACAAAATCCTTCCTGATCACACTTATGGTGTAATATCTGGTGGAGATCCATTATGTATTCCTGATCTTACATGGGAGCAGCTTAAACAGTTCCATGCCACACATTATCATCCAAGCAATTCCAGGTATCTGAAATTGGGGATTAACTTTCTCGGTTATGTAGTGATTTAGTACTTTACTCATATTTTTCTGAGTGGAAGACCAGCAGTAGTACAGCATTTCCATCCACATGGACAGGAACATAGGTAACTTGTGCTCTACTGAAGCAAAGAATTTCTTCTAGGAAGAGCAGTCATGATGAATTGGAGGCAGGAAAAGGAGATGCCTGATTTTCAAGGGTGTGTCAGTCTGCTTGATCATGAGGATTTGTTTTGTGTGTTTTTGTTTGCAGACATTTCATCCTGAAATGAGCTGGGGGGAAAGGGCACACACTAACAAGTATTTAGCAGTAACGTTAAGGAGTTATGATACAAGTAGCATAGATGGATCTAAAAGTTCCTCTTGGAAGTCAGCATAGGTTAAGTTAGAAGTTACAAATGAATGGCTGTTAATTTGCTCCTGGATCACACATCACTGTACAAGTTTT
>VWZD01005548.1:150162-193898 GCA_013396695.1 Sakesphorus luctuosus
AAGTTTTAAATAATGGATCTTCAGTTAAGTCAGATACTAATTTGGTTGGTACTACTAATAAGATATTTAAGCTATAAGTCAGTTTGAAAGTTATATGGAGGGAAATAATTGTTTCTTATGTCTAATTTTGTGCTCAGTCTGTTACTCTGATGTTACTTACAGAACATCAGCTCGTGTCATGACAGTGAATTTACTATCAGTTATTTTTTTCATCCCAAGTATTCTACTGTACTTGTGTTTAGATTTTTTTAATTAAGATCTACCTAACACATACCTCATCCTCATATAGTTCCCTGGAAGTCTTGTAGGTATGGGGATGTATTTGGTAGACTGACCCATGGAACCCAGCTGTGTTTTATAGAGCACAGACATGGATCATTGTATTTCATACTGTTTGTGTGAGGACTGTAAGACTTTTGTCCTCTGAAACTGGAGAGCACTGAGTTTCTGGCTTCAGTTACTAATTTTTTTAAAAACTTTGTATATTGCTGCAACTGAACAAGTTAAAAACTAAAAAACTAAACACAGGGAAAATTATAAGTTGTTTTGTGGCCTCCAAAGCATAAAATCAGCTGAAAAATGTGGAATTTTATCAGGAGATCTGTGAGTTTTACGTATGATCCAAATTGGTGGATGTTTACCCTGGGGGCCCTACAAGCAATGTTCCACTCTAGATGTAACTGAATTACTGGAAAACATGTGAAATTCAGGTTATAATAGGAACTGCTGCTGTAAATTCCTTGTGAAATCTGTTGCTTCATCCCAATTTCTTATTTGAAATGCAGATTTTTCACTTATGGTAATTTTCCACTGGAGCAACATTTGAAGCAAATACATGAGGAAGCACTGATAAAGTTTGAAAGAATTGAATCAAAAACTGACATCCCAAAACAGAAGCTCTGGGAAAAGCCTGTAAGTAAAAAAATCAAACAAAACCAACCAAACAACCCCCCCCCCCAAAAAAAAAAAATGAAAACCCCCAGAGAACTAAACAAACAAACAAAGAGTACTCATCCTGTCTTGGCATTACAGAAACTGAATATAAGAGGTTAATGTTTTAGCCCAACCTGCTGCAGTTACTCTTTTGTTTAGAATTATGTAAATGAGCTAAAGTATTTATAGTTTTGATTACAGTAGGGACAAACTACGGTTATTTTTATTTTCTGTAATGATTGCATGCAGTTGTTTGTTATTTCTAGTTTTCGAGTCCCTTGTCATTTGAAGCACTGAAACACTTATTAATAGAAAGCAGTTAGTGCTACTGATAAAAGTACTGATAGTTAGTGTCAGGAAATAGTCCTTCTAATAGTACCTGATTCTCCAAACATTGATGTCAAAAATAATTTTTTCCATTCTGTGCCTCCCACCTCCTCCTATTCCTTCCTGGCTTGCCCAGAAGTGTAAGCATTTGTTTGAAACCCAGCTCAGAATGTTAATTATGGCCAGGTTTTCTTCAACCTGTCCTCTGTTATGCATTTTTAAAAAATGAGATACCTGCTCATATTTTTCAGGGTATCCTGTGCTTGTGTATTTGCTCATGAATATTGAACTTATTCTTGAGTATCTGTAAAATTACATCTTTAGAAAAAAGATGCTTTGAAGATGCAAGCAGTCGCTTTTTGTTTATAACTTCTGCTCTTTAAGTTTAGTCTCTATCATTTATTTTACTTTACAGAGAGAACACAGTGTAACCTGTGGCTTGGATTCATTTGCTGCTGATCCTTCCAAGCAGACAACTGTCAGTGTCAGCTACTTGTTGGCAGAGTAAGTATATCAAAATGAAATTCTGAATCAAAGGCTCATTTTAGAACTTTAAGCAAGATCGCACATCACTGTTTCATGTCCTCAGTTCATGTCCTCAGTTCCTCTTGATAAACGTTGCCTTTAAAGGAAGTAATGCCATGGGAAAGTCAGACAAATCCTGCTTTAGTAAGTGGAAGTTTAATTGCTAGGCAGAATTTGTCTTCAGCAGATAGACACAAGGAAAATGAGGTATTATTTTACAGAACTGTTCAGTGGATGAGACATTTGAGAACACTGTCTGTTTTTGAATTTCCTGCCCCTTGCAACCTTTTCTGTATGTGTATGACTTACTACTAATTTATCTCCCCTTGCAGCCCAATTTAACTTGCTTTACTGGTAGTTATAATAAGTGAAAGACACAGAGGTTTTTTATTTGCCTAAGGTCTGATACAGTGTTCATAACTGCCAATTATTTCTCCATGGCTCCCTGTACATTGTTTTGTAGAAGCAATTCTCCTGAACTGATTTGGTGATGCTGAGTGTCACATACTTTTATCTTTAAGGTTTTAAGAGCTATTAATTTTTCTTCAGTATTACAGACACTTTTGAAACGTTCACACTAAGCCTGTTGTCTTCACTGTTGGTTGATGGGCCAAATTCTCCATTTTACAAAGCCTTAATTGAGTCTGGTGTCGGTACAGATTTTTCTCCTGATGTCGGGTAAGTGTTAAACTTTACATTTCATCACTATAAGCAATATTACAAAAATTCAAAACCACTATGAAGTTGGGAGAACTCTCAGACAGGCAGTTTATATGAGAATAACCTTAATATTAAAAAATCTTTCTTAGAACAGTTTCTTCTGGTAAACTGTATACCATTCTCAAGTGTAATTTTTGGATCGTCAAAATAATTTCATAGAATCTAAGTTAGTTTGAACAAAGTTGTGTTGTTTAAAGCTTGTGAACAGTAAAAGTGGATAGATGGTATAAAACATAGTATACCTTCAGTGCTTTAATTTACTTAAGTTTTTCATCCTGGACATTTGGTATTACTGAGAAGAGTTTGCTAGCTCTTCTCTTTACTGTGTTGCTTTTTTTGCTTTAATTCTATGATTTAGTAGTAGGTAGATTTGTCACAAATGGGCCTTCATGCAATTAGGTGCCATCAACTTGCCTTCACCTCAGTAAAAAGGGTATTTCAGCCAACACTTAATTAAACTGTAGCTCTTGCAGCCTGTCTTGTGAGCAGCTTTGTACTGCAGCCTGAGGGTAGGTGGATTGTCTTGACTGAGCTACAGGCTCAGCTGCTCATCATTTTTGCCTTTACTGTCTGTATAAAGAAAGAAGCACTTTCAAGGCATGATTCATCTGACTGATTTTCAGACTTGAGGATGACAAAAATCATACCTCAGTTCACTAACTCTCACAGGCATTTGAGTGGGAAACCTTAATATGCTCATCTATGATCTTAATGTCTTACTCTGCCTGGCTTGACCCGTCTCTGTGTGAAGTCATTGGCTTCCTGCAAGTCCTGTGTCATGCATTGCAGTGCTATGCAGATATCTTGCTATTCCAGAGCATGGCAGGAGAAATCTGAATTTAGACATTGAAGTGTAGTGGTTAAGTTGTGGTTTTGGTCAGCTGAGCGTTTTCCAGGTTGGATCTGTTGATACGAGGTTGAAATGCACAGTAAGCTGCGTTTAATTTGCCTTAGTGACTATGCTGAGGAATCAGTCTACAAGAATAAGTTTGAGGGCAGAGATCAGTATCACAGAATTCAGTGCCTGCGCCTGCCATTGAATTCCTTCTGTGTTTTTTAAACATAATAGTGGCTGTATACAAACTGATAAGCACCTATTGCTTTTTTGTCTCTTGGCTTTGGTTTAAACTGCTAGGTGTTCCATGTTTCTGCAACTGTCAATTGGTCTTTCTAAAGATGAGCTCTTCTGATTAACCCTGCTTGACAACTTGTACAAAATTATCTTTACTGTTGTGATTTTTTTTAAACACTGTTGATAACAATTGCAGCAAATGTGGAATACTTCCCTTTGACCACTTACTTTACAAATACTGCTTTAAAACTACCATTCCACTCACTTGTTGAAGTAGACTGTATGTGATTGGTGTTATATGCAGCTGGAATGTTCACCTCAAAAAGAGAGACTTCTTTACCTGATAAAAATTACAGATGAATGTGAAGATGAACAACAAATACCAGCTTTTCTTCTGTATTTTTTTTTCCTCTAGTACCATGTGCCATATGTTTTCTTAACAGTGGCTACTACTACTGAAATTGAACCAAATAATGCTTTTAAGTTCCATTTCTTGCCTCTTTGGTAATTACTTTTCATTCTACCTAGATTTTTAATTCTTGTGTGTGTATGTGGAAATGATGGGTGTTTTTCCCCTTCTCCTGCCTTTGTTGGCACTTAAGTTCTAGTACTCGTCACTGAGTTGAAAATGTTTTATTCCAGGTTTAATGGCTCAACGAGAGAAGCTTATTTCAGTGTGGGTCTACAGGGTATTGCTGAAAGAGACATTGATACTGTGAAACAGATAATTGCTAGAACAATTGATGAAGTTATTGCGTGAGTAATGCTAAGTTTTTTAGAATATTGTTCTTACAGTCTTTGAGGTATTAATATAATTATATTTAGGCATATGACAATACATATATATATATAAAATAACATGCCTTAAAAATTCAGTTACATTACAATAAAGGCATCAAAAAACGAGTAATATTGTTCAGTACTCTTAAAACTTGTATCTGCTACTTCCTTTATTGTATCTCATTTTCATCATTGTAACCTTCAGAAGTTTAATGATAGTAGTGCGTTTCCACTAAATAACATAATGTGTTACTGTTATTTCATACCAGTTTTAATTCAGTGTGGAAAATGTGTTGTAATGCTTCCTTTACTGATATTATAGTTCATTTTCATGACTTCATTTAAAATGTTCAGTGTTAATGAATATGATTTCCTCTCTGATCACCCCTTCCCAAAGGAAAGGATTTGAGGAAGATAGGATTGAAGCTCTACTACACAAAATTGAAATCCAGCTGAAGCATCAGTCTACGAGTTTTGGACTTGCCCTGACATCTGTAAGTCCATGTGTGTGTGTGTTTTTTTAAGGAAAAAAAAATCTATTGCCTGTATGTTTATAAAATGTGTGATCATTTTGTAGGCTCTTGACATGTAAAACTTTCTACTTAAGGGCTTTTCCTTTGTCATCTTGTGTACATCTTTTTTTAGTACCCATCAAACTATCTCTGGACTCCTCAGTGTATGACTTAATTGGGTAGTGAGCCTGTTGTCTGAATAGTAGCTTTGATTGCAGTAGCACTGACTACTTCTGTGAGGGGCATGCCATACTGGCTCTGGGAACTGTATGTTTTGGCTGGATTCCTGTGTGTTTTTAAAAGCCAAATAGGAGGAGTGTATTTTTCTATGTAATTTAGGATTGTACTGCTATAATTCAATTTCAGAATTCACAAGTGAAAATGTACACTAATTTAATTCCTGGCCTCAAATTTTGACACCAAAACTATTATGGGAAACGTTCCACAGCAGAATGTGTTGTCTTTAAGAAATTGGCTAGTTGTCTTACGCTTGGGAATGAGTTAGCTGCAGTATTTGCAGTCAGTGTGGAAATCAGGATCTCCTGCAGCCATTCATCCTGTAGTGTCCTCTGTTTTGCTCTGCTCTTGCAGAAACTTCAGTTGCTTAGTGGCTCTTTTGCTTTCTGTCTCTCAAGTGATGTATATTCTTCAACATGATTAGGAGTTCACTCCTTTGGCATGTACAGTTTTGTAAAGAAACAGAGCCCTGGATTAACATGGAATCTGTAAATGGGAAACCACAACGAAAAGCTGTTTCAGATCAGGTTGCCATGCAGCCAAATAGACAAATTGTGGATATTTAAGTGCCTGCCATGTTTCATAGCAGATCTGGAAAAATGTGCCTGACTTTAATAGCCAGTAGTTTGTAGCACGTCTGATGAAATGTTTATGCATATACTTTATCTGTCAACATTTTTAAGTCTTGAAGTTGATTCAACTGTTAGGCCTTAATTCTAGAACAGAAAGCTCTTTAAAATTTCTTACTTTTAAAGACCAGTCTTGCAACACTTAGTAATACTCCCTTAGAGGAGGATTATATTTCATTTTTTTTCTCTGAGGTCATATTTTAGAAGTTGACTTTGAAGAGGGCCTGAAAGGGACCTAGTTAAACTAAACTGACCATAGAATCATAGGATGAATTGGGTTTGAAGTGACATTTAAAGATCATCCAGTAACAACCTCCCTGTTGTGAGCCAGGCCATCGTTAACTAGATCCAGTTACTCAAACCCCCTTCCAATTTGGACACTATCAGAGGTGAGGCATCTGTTACACTGTCTCACCACCCTCATAGTAAGAATTTCTTCTTTATATTCAATCTAAATCTAATGTCTTTCAGTTTAAAATTGTTGCCTCTTGTCCTGTTAATACAGGATGTGGTAAAAACTCTCTTCATACATAAGCCACCTTCATATATTGAAAAGCTACAATAAGGTCTGAACAGCTCTGTCTTGGCCTGCCTTTGTAGGAGAGGTGTTCCAGTCCTCTGATCATTTTTGAGTCCCTCCTCTGGACCTACTCTAACAGGTCAGTGTCTGTCTTGTACTGCAGGCCGCAGAGCTGGATGTAGTACTTCAGCTGGGGTCTAGTGGGAGTGCAGTAGAGGGGTAAAAATCACCTCCCTTGACCTGTTCACACTGCTTGTGATGCAGCCAGGGCACAATTGGCTCTCTGGGCTCTATGTTCACTCTGCTGTCTTATTTCCAATGTCTGAGCTACCAGTATCCCCAAGCCCTTCTCTGCAGGTCTGCTTTCAAACCATTCATCACCCAACTTGTCCTAATTATTGATCATTGCCCCAGTCCAGGTAAAGGACCTTGGACTTGGCCTTGTTGAACCTCATAAGGTTTACGTGGGGTTCACTCCTTCAGCCTGTCTGGGTCCCTCTGGGTGGCATCCCTTCCCTCCAGCATGTTGACCATTTCACACAGCTTGGTGTCATCTGCAAACCTATTGAGTGTGTGCTCAGCGCCACTGGCTATGTCATTTGTAAGGGTGTTGACTAGCATCAGAACCAATACAGACCCCTGGGTAACAGACAGCACTTGTTACTGATCTCCCTTTGGATGTTGAGCATTGGAATGCAACTGCTTTCATGTGGCCATCCAGCTGATTGCTTAGCCATTGAATAGTCCATCAATCAAACCCAGATCTCTCTAGTCTGGCAGCTAAGGATATTGTATGGGACTGTCAAAGTTTTTAGGAACATGAAGATAGTTGTTATCAGTTCAGGAAAAAGCTCTTCACAGAGAGGCTGGTAAAGCACTGGAACAGGCTCTCCAGGTGTACTAGTTTGGGCTGGGAGTAGAGTTAAATCTCTTCCCAGTAGCTGGTATGGGGCAGTGTTTTGGGTTTGTGCTGAAAACTGCTGATAACACAGGGATGTTTTCATTACTGCTGAGCAGTGCTGACACAGTGTCGAGGCTGCGTCTGCTTCTCACCCCACCCCACCAGTGATAAGGCTGTCAGTGGGCAAGGAGCTGGGAGGGGACACAGCTGGGACAGGTGACTCCAGCTGATCCAAGGGATGGCCCAGACCATATGACACCATGCTCGGCAATAACAGCTGAGGGAAGAAGGAAAAAGGAGTGAACATTTGGAGTGATGGAGTTTGTTTTTCAAAGTCACCATTATGTGTGATGGAGCCCCACTGTCCTGGAAAGGGCTAAACACCTACCTGCCTAGGGGAAGCAGGGAATTAAATCCTTGTTCTGCTTTGCTCATGCAGAGCTTTTGCTTGACCTGTTAAACTGTTTTTGTCTCAACCCACAAGTGTCCTCACTTTGACTCTCTGGTTCTCTGTGCTGGCAGTGAGCGAGTGGATGTGTGGGGCAGAGCTGCCAGCCAGGGATGAACTGTGACACCAAGGAAGTGCTCATGGTCCCAAACCTGTCAGTGCTCAAAAACTGTTTGGACAATGCTTTTAGACAGATGGTTAAACTTTTAGGTTGCCTACTGTGAACCAGCACTGAATTGCTGTAATGACCTGCAGAAGCATCAATAAAGAGTGACCATTTTTATTTCAAGAGCACTA
This sequence comes from Sakesphorus luctuosus, assembly GCA_013396695.1. Classification (NCBI taxonomy): domain Eukaryota; kingdom Metazoa; phylum Chordata; class Aves; order Passeriformes; family Thamnophilidae; genus Sakesphorus; species Sakesphorus luctuosus. The sequence continues at coordinate 158,064 of VWZD01005548.1, forward strand.
ACTCAAGCATATTCTAAGAGAATACTATTCTTTAAATCACATTAGGGAAATTCCACAGAATAGATAAAAGTAGTTATTACTGAAAAAAGCTGAAGGCTTATGATACTTGCTTGTGATTAAATAAGTAAGAGAGGAAAAGATGGTTTTTACAGTTACAATGCTTTTGTTCTCTGTGTGCTTTTAAGGGCTTTTTCTTTCATATGTCTTGGATTTTTATATTTTTCTTTATTTCGTTATTTCCCCAGTCATAGAGGGTAGAAATACAGAAGCTTTTGGTATCTTGCCCTGTGATATATTTGAAGAACTTTCAATAGCAACTGGAGCAAACTTAATAGTATCAAATTAGAGAATAGAACTAGGATAAAAACTTTCCAAAAGAAATGTCTTGGGGGTATTTCTGGTTATTTAGTATCTTCTTGCTCCAAAGTCCTATCTATTTTACATATTTGAGTTACCTTATTATAAATAGTTTCATCTGACAGATACAATAAATGGATAGACTATACTGTATACGTACTACATTGTCCCTACTACCCGTTTCTTTTTTCCTGCTTTCTTGAGCTGAAAAGTTAATTTATTTTAAATGTGAGGGGAGGAAGGAATATTACAATGTATTTCCAGAATACAGATATACACACCTTTGCAAAAAAAACCAAACAAAAACAAACAGGTGATAATTAAAATGTGGTTCGGTATGATAAAATTATAGGCAAGAATGGAGAGAGCAGGGGACAGATGATGATGGAATAGTCCCTTAATGTGAACAAAGATTTCAGCTTTTTTCTCCCCCTCCAAATGCATTAAAACTACTCACTATACTTCTGCTATTCAATTATAAACAATAAGGTGGGTTTGGAACACAGATGCTGTCAGTTAAAGAAATGCAATGAATTGTCCTGCTTACCTAATTATTCTTTCCCATTCAGCATATAGCATCGTGCTGGAATCAAGATGGGGATCCAGTGGAGCTTCTGAAGATTGCAGATAAAGTCTCTCGGTTCAGGCAGTGTATTAAAGAAAATCCTACATTTCTTCAGGAAAAAGTTAAAACATATTTTAAGGTAGGCAGACTTTTGGAAAGTTATCTTTGGTATTAATTTTTAAATCACAATTTTGTATTTAAAATTAAACGGAAGGCTAATATTTTACCAGCATGTTGACTGTTTCCAGGTGTAGATTGAACAGCAGCATTTTTGAATGAAACCTGTTAATTTTAAATGGTTAAAGTGAAAGTTTTTCAAAATGGAAAAAAATTATCTGGTTGGACATTTGGAACTACACTTAATAGAACATTGATAAAATGCTAATATTTTACCAAACTGTGATGCCTGATGCTATAGGACACATGAGTGTTTCCTGATGAGAAGTTCAGAGAACTACAGACTTATGTGTTCCTTAATATTGGCATAGCAAAGTGTGTATTCTTCCATGATAAAGATTACAAATAAGATTGTTTTGGTGCTCCTCATGTTCATTGAACTGCTGTCTAAATTTTGCTATCAGTGCCAGTTACTTTCTGCTCTTTTTCTTGTTTTCCTGTCCATATATTCTACTGAAGTTCTTGAAGAAATAAAACCATTAAACGCATTGTAACACTGCATAGTTCTGAAGCCTCGAATTACCTAATGCCAAAAATGAAAAAAATTCAGTGATAGTATACAAAAGTGGCTTGGATTTGGTTTTGTTTTGTTGTAGTTTTGGGGGGGTTTGTTGGGTTGGTTTTTTTATTGTTCTGTTGGTGAAGTTTTGTTTTTGTTTGTGTTTTCATTTTATTTTTTTTTTCTTAATTGACTTGTTATGATTGTTTTGTAAGGCAGATCTATTATAAGTAACTGCTAGTAAGTAACCTGCTTGGAGTAAGTGTGGATTCTCATATACTCAAAGGCAACAAGAGACAGTGGCCTCAATTGATACTGGTTTTCCTAAAGGCATTAGTAGTGTCTGGAGGCAGTAGGGAGCTGTTAAAAGTTTTGGCTCTTGTGGAGGAGAAATATGGGTGCAGTATTTTTGTGAATGTCCTTTACTGTACAGTTCTACTGAGGGGGCTGAGGCAAAAACGTGACTCAGTAGGAAATGAGAATAGTTGTATGTTCTTAAATCAGAAGATTTTGCTCAGTAGTACCTTGTACCAGGAAGTTAATAGAGCAGGCAAGGAGCAAGGCAGAGAATGCCATTCATCCTTTCCATTTTACTACAGCTGGTTAATTTTCCATTTCCCTCTTCAACTCTGTGCTCAGTTGGGTTTCCATAGTCTTTCCACAATAGGCACAGAGGAGAGAAACTCATAGAACAGAATCTGACTACATTGTCTCAAATTATTGGCTGTGTCTGTCAGTGACAGATGTTGCTGTTTGACTCCTACATTGAATTGGGCAGTTTTTGAGGTCACTGCCTTTTGACTAGCCTCCCAGTATTGCAGCAAATGGAAAGCTGCTTGAGTAATTCTGGTATTAAAATTCTGCAGTCTAGTGTAACCAGAGAAGGATTCAAATGGAGTTGTGGCACTTGCATAATGGCTGGAGTTCTGTGGCAGCAAGGCTGATGTCAGGCATTTGTGAGCAGGATAAGGCATGCACATTTTACATCATATGGGATCGCTGTGCACTCAAGCTTGGGCAGGTTGAAAGAGGTGTTTAATGAAACGCTCTTACATTCAATGAAATTCCCCGTCTTAAAACACTCTCCAGATAAAACTTGTGGCACGCTGCTCTGTAGCGTTATGTACAGTTGTTTAACCTTTTTTAATTAAAGTAATGAGTACTGTGTGCTGTTGAGGGATTATGAGTCTACTGAAATTTCACAGGTTGTTCGTGCTTGTTCTTGTGGTGAGCTGCATCTCCTCCTCACCCGCGCAGCAGATTGTTCTGTATGAAATCGAGAGTTCAGACTGCCTGTGTGTGATGCTTTCGATAACATACAAGCCAAATGATGCAGACTGTTTTTATCTACTGCTGCTGAAGCAATAATCTGAGGCAAGAAAGCTGCCCTCAGAATTAATAATGCTGTGATTTTGGATGTATTTCTGCAGGATAATCCACACAGATTGACTCTGTCAATGAGTCCAGAGGAAAACTACCATGACAAACAAGCTAAAATGGAAGCAGAAAAGCTGGAAAAGAAGGTCAATGCACTTTCTGAAGAAGAAAAAACCCAAATCTTTGAAAAAGGTTAACTTGCTTTCCACATTTTTATTTCTGTAACTGCTTAAAAACATAGTTTTTCAGATGGTGTTGTGTAGAATATCTTAAATTCTCAAGCACTCTGCAGCATTCACTCTGAAAGGGATTTTTTTTTTGTTGGAGGTTCATGTATGTGTATTACAGGGCTATGCAGTACAATGCTTACACTGCAATATATGGTTGGTATATTCCATTAGTTTTAACACTGAAAACCAGAATGATCAATGTATCTGTTAGGGCAGAAGAAAATTACTTCAAAATACTAATCTACTTACTTTCCTGTGTTAACTTGCACTAAATCGGAGATGAGTTCACAGAATCAGAGTTCGGTTGAGGTTGGAAGGGACCGCAGAGGTCCAGCCTCTCTGCTCAAGCAGCATCACCCCAGAGCACATGGCACAGGAGTATATCTGGACCGTTCTGGAATATCTCCCGAAAAGGAGACTCCACAGCTTCTATGGGCAATCTGTTCAAGTGTGCAGTCACCCCCATAGTGAAGAAGTTCTTTCTCATATTCAGAAGAACTTCTGTGCATCAGTTTCTGTGCATCAGTTTCTGCCTGTTGCCTCCTATCCTATTGCCTGGCACCACTGAGAAGTGCCTGGCTCCATCCTCTTGACACCTTCCCTTCAGACGCTTATGTACTATCATGTACCTTGAAGCTGTTTATTTATGAGCATGAGGTCTGCTCCACACACCTATAAAACTTGTATTCTGCATTGGTGTTCATAGAGGTGGGTGACAGGAGAGACTGGCAGGTGTCTCTTCTTCAGGGATTTAATTACATGTTACTGTAAGCAGGAAGTGGAGAGGGGATTGGAAAGATCCTTTACAAAGAGTATTGTGTTTGCTATTGTTGCATGATAATCTGCAGAATTCGTTTTAATAAAATATTTGAAAGAATTGCTGGTAGAAGATAACCTTCAGACTCTTGCATTTTCCTGATCTGCATCACCTCAGTGGGTTCTAGGTTTTGACAGCACTTTATCTAAAAGCTGAAAATGACAAACTGATATTCTCTCCTTACTAGGTTTGGAATTAATTGCTCTTCAAAGCAAACCTCAGGACACCTCTTGTCTCCCAGCTTTAAAAGTGTCTGACATCGAGCCCAAAATCCCATTCACTGTGTTGGAGACAGCACTCACAGGTTGGTGCCACCACTGTTTCGTGCTCAGAAGAGCAGCACTGTTTGGTTGTTCTGGCTGCTTGCCCAGCTGTTGCTCTTTGCAAAGCACATAGACTCACTTTGCTGTCCATAGTTGTGCTCCTTTCCCTCCAACCCACCACCTCTGAGCAGACAGATTGCAGTGGATCTTCAGTGTGGGCAAAACTGCCTCCTGCCCTTCCCAGGAGCTACTGGGAGCACTCCTGATACCAGCTCCTTGCTGTGAGTGTACTATCCCCTTGCCCTGCAGTCAGAGGAGACTCTGGTTGGCATATTCAGTGCTCTTGATCAATCTCCCCCCCTTTCCAAAGACTTACCAGGTTGCAGCAGCGTTGGTAGCTGGTGCATCAAGCCTTCCTTATTGCACTCCTTCCCTGCCCATTTCTTACAGAATACGGTGTGTCATTCTGCATAACTTCAGTGCAAATTTCTCCCTGCTTTGCCAGTGGCTACCCCATGGATTGATAGAAATGCTAGATCTCAATTTTGTTTTAAGTTCTGTCAAAGTATTGGAGGTAAATACTGTTCTGTAGTATATTTCTGACAGACACTTCCTTGCAAAAATCACCAGCAAGTGTCAAGACTGTATAATTTTGATGCTAAAAAATACCTGGTTTTGCCAAAATTCTAAGGTGTATATTCTAATGTCTTAGCTTAGAGTACAATGCAGGAACCTGCTTTCTTCAACTTTTGAGGTGGTGGAGGCAAAAATAAGAGAGAAAAACTTCTTGACTTGTTCAGAAACAAATTACTGTTTCCTTTATCAGCAGATTTCTCTCTCCAAGTTGTCCAGGTATCTCTTATCTTACCATGGATAAAACAATAAAACCTTTCAGTCCAATGTTCAGTATAATGTGCAAAATTTAAACAAGTGGTGGCTCTTCAGAGCTACTGGAAACTTACTCTTAATGGGAAGTTCTTGTAAGAAATTGTTCTGCTTCTGTGTTTTTATAGTAGGAAGCTGTTGGTCATTCTTTGCTTTTGTTTATTTATCCCTAGCTGATGAAGTTCCTGTCCAGTACTGTGCTCAGCCAACCAATGGGGTGGTTTATTTCCGAGCTGTTTCCAGCTTGAACACACTTCCCGAGGAGCTCAAACCATATGTGCCACTCTTCTGCAACGTCATCACAAAGTGAGAGGTTTACTTTATTAGAAGCTGAAGCAACAGGCTGTAATACAGCTTGCCAAAATAATACTGCCATTAATAATTTCAGCATTTGTCCTTACTGTAGAAGGGAAAAACAGACAGGTTGATTTCCTGCAGAAACCTCTCTTCCCCACAGAGCTGCCAGCTCATTTTCCCTTTTCCATCGTTCTCTGCATTGCCTTGTTGCCCGGTGTCAACACAAGCATTCCCTGAACAGATTGGAAAATTCCTGTAAATGAAAAATAGACTAGCAGAAATTAAAGTTTTCACTTGAATAGGCTTCTGGTCTGATTTCACCATGTGGTCACAGAAACAGTGACCCCATCACAGAGGAAAGAGGAGCACAGAGCAGAACAAGAGACCTGGGCTGGGAGGAATATGTTCTTTTTATTGGTGATAACAGCTTATGTGATAGTTATTAATGTGGTTCATATGGAAGCCTGCACATACAGCACACTTTATAAAATACCATTTAAAATTAATAGGATGCTTTCATTGAAAAGCTGGTTGTGAAGGTTTTGTAAGGTGTGAAATACTGTATTTGCTTGATAATATCCCAAATTGTTTAGTTGCTAAATTAGTGTTATCTAAACAGAGTACTTTGCAAATGCCTTATGGATCCTGGTTTCGGCATATACTGAAAACGGAAACAAATCTCTCCTGTTTTTTACAGGATGGGATGTGGAGCCCTTGATTACAGGGAACAAGCCCAGCAAATGGAACTCAAAACAGGTGGGATGTCGGTCAGCCCACATATCATTCCAGATGATTCACACCTGGATGTGTATGAACAGGTAAATTAATCATAAACTTGCAGGTGTTACATTTGCAATAGCAGCTCTGTAGGTAAGGGTCAGTCAGGGCTTCCAGAGAGACACTCAGCTAATGTGCACTGAGAACTTCATAAATAAAAGGACTTGAGCCTTTTGGTGTAAGATGTAAATTACTGTAATTGTCTAATTTATTGTTTTTTCTTAAGGGGAGTGCTTGATCTGGGTATCCTGTCTAAGGCAGTACTTCATTAGCATCTGTTGCCATATTTTTGAGTGCTGCAAGACATTGTGGAAGCAGAGGGTAGAGGACAGAATAGTGTACTGTTATACATAGAGACTGCTGTTAACATGTAATGCCACTGTTTGCAGGATCACTAGACCCAAGTATTGAGCATGACAGTTCTAGCAATCTTTCTCAAGATGTTTTTCAAACATCCTTGGGGTTTGCTCTGTTTTCTGTTCCTCATGTATCCTGGAGTTGAACTAAGGGGAGTCCTTTGCAGAAAGGTGCACCCCAGAACAGTTCTACTTAAACTTTCTGCAAAAGAATGAGGAATTTTGTTTCTGAACTGCTGCTTACTGTTGAGAAGGAGGAATTGAGGAATCGCCAGGCTTGCCTTGTGAGAAGAACAATCATTTCATGTCTTCTCGAATCTAGTAGCACAGCCTGCATTAGAGTGATCTTTGTGATGTTATCATTAGGTTGACATCATTACATAGCTTTCATAAAATGTTATTGTGCGTTTCTCAGGCCATTGCTTTGGTTGTCGTATGTGAAGGTGTTTTTTTTGTGTTTTGTTTTTTATTTTTTCCTTCAGGGTGTGCTCTTTTCATCTCTGTGCTTGGATAGAAATCTGCCAGACATGATGCATTTATGGACTGAAATATTTAACAAGTACAGTACATTGTGTTTTGTTTGTTTATGGGTTTGCATGTGTTTTGGGGTCCTCTTTTTCACTCTTCCCCCAATCATTATCCTTTTCCTGAGAGATCCTATATTGGGATTTCTTTCATAACTACATTTTTATTGTCTTTCTAAACTTAAGTATTGCATTGATTGCATGACTATATAGTGGACTAAATGGACAACCAACAATTTAAAAGGTCTTTGTTGAACTTGGGATGGTAAATGTTTCAGTATAATAAATTCCGTTGGTGTCCTTTTGCATGAGATCTGCTTCTATTCTTTTTCAGCCCAAGATTTGAGGAGGAAGAACATTTCAGAGTGCTGGTTAAGAAGACTGCCCAGGAGCTGTCAAATGGCATTCCAGATTGTGGGCATTTATATGCCTCTATTAGAGCCAGCAAAAACCTTACACCTTCTGGAGAACTGCAGGAAATGTTCAGTGGGATGGATCAGGTGAAAAGTTAATAATGCCCTTCAGCAAGGCCCAAATCCTCAACTTTGGAATTACAGTGCTGGCATTTTGCTAATTCTTTGACTTAATCTGTCTTTTTGCCTTCCTTTCCCGCACAGGTGAAGTTGATGAAGAGAATAGCAGAAATGTCTGATATCAAACCAGTACTGCGCAAACTACCACGCATTAAAAAATATTTGTTAAATAGTGACAACATCAGGTGAGCTCCATCTAAAAAGAAAAGGGGCATTTTGGTTAAAGAGAGCCTGTGAATACACATTTCTCAGTGCCTCTCATTGCATACTGGGGTCTTGTGAAACAAGAGGTTTGTGGAAACCTTGTAAGAATGTTGTTAATTTAAATTCTGCCTGCTTACAGAGTGGCAGCTGTAGTGCCTATGGTTAGCTCATTTTATCAATTTTTAGTTGTTCTGAGAAAAAAAAAATTCGTATATAACTGTTGTACCCAGAGTTTGTAAGTGGCCTGTGGGAATTTACAGAAATACTCAAAATTCTGCCTTTTTAAAGTTTTCCTCCTAAAGACACCCATTAGACAAATACTGTTATATTGTAGCATAACAGATGAATGCAGTTTGGTTTAGATTTTTTTTTTCTCCTGAAAGAAGTGACATTCTGAAACCTGCTTTGTGCTTATATTGGATAAAGTAAAAAGGGCACCTTAAGATGTTTACTGTCAGATTCATCAGTTCCAAAAATGGGTTCATTTGCAGTGACCTAAGTTGCGAGTTTTACTTTACAAAGCATGAAATAATAAATTAAATTGTGTAAATATCTGTATTGTTCAAAACCATGGTAGGGCTGCCTGTAAAGAGAGGATACCGAGGGCTTTAATTTCTTTCAGGGACATTTATATTTGCAAAACTGAGGTAGTCCTGTTGTCCTGCACAGAAGTGGTTTGACTGCTACTGCTCAACTTTTGTTTTAAAGGAGTTTTAGGTCAAGCAGAAGAAAAGCAAATGGACTGTGGCTTTTTTCTTTTCTGCATCAGATGCTGGATTATCAGTATTTTTCCTTTTTCTGTGTTTAAATTACCAGAGACTGCTGATTAAACATTCTGATGATTTAATAGAAAATGTTTAGAAAGACAAAGTGCTACAAACTATAAAGGACTGTCTGAAAACACAAAACTGTATTTTAAAACTGCATATATATTTTTGACAGATGTTCAGTGAATGCAGCACCTCAGCAGATAACAGAAGCATCTAAAGAAGTGGAGAAGTTTATAAAGGGCATAGCTAGAAGTAAAAAAGAGAGAAAACCTGTTCGTCCCCACGTGATTGAGGTGAGAAATGTTGCATCATTTGTAAGTAGGGCATCAAATACAGTTGACTTGATCATGTGGTGACCACTGGGCAATCAGGAGAAGATTGTTTGAAGTCAGATACTATCTATGTCCATACAAAGACATTCAAACAAATTTGCAAGAGTCAGCTCTGTGATCAGCTGCTCGGTGTTTTGCCACACAGACTGTCTTTGCTGCAACAAAGCAGACAATAGAAATCCTGTAGATGAGCTGTTAAGCCTTAGCCTGAGGTTACTGCCTTGGCGTGGGATGTGGAAGAAGAATTTCTTCCCTTCCCTGTTGCATAAAACTAATTTCTTTTTTAGCTGAGCTTTACTAGAAATGTTGGCCAAAAGCAAATAGGGCATGATGTGCAGTTCCTCAGTTGCAAAGGAATTTGTTTTGTTATCAGGGTGTTCAGGACATTTGGCAGAAAATATGCTTGATTCAGTGGAGTTGACAAAGGATCTGCTCTGTCAATATGCAGATCTGTCTTAATTTCTGATGAGATGAATAAGTTCCCTACCCATGAGTAAAATGATAGTCTGAAACTTTATAGACCTCATTTAATCTCTGTCTTGGTGTCTCTCAGTGTCAAATTACTCTTGGAAGGAAATTCATTTGGCATTTCCTTAGTAAATCTAAAGTCATTGAGTATCTTGCTTATGTTTGATGATTGTCTTAAAGAGGTTTGGGTAGAAGGGGTTGCATTTGTAGAATCTTGGTATAAATTGCCAAATTATCTTTTAATATGAAGACTGGGTCTTTTGCAGAAATCTTCAGAAGTGAAACCTGTGGGAAGTGAAATGGTTAGTGGTTTGCAGATCACAAGGAAACTAGTTAATGTAAGTACATTGTTGCTTGGGGATATTGGTATTACAGGGCTGTTACTGTCAATCTTAAGCTGTTACAGAAGCACAGCACTGAAACATAACCCTTCAGTTCCTCAATCCTCTGACTGGATTGTTTCCTTAAATGAGCCATCAGACTTCTTAATCACTTCCAGTTAGTCCCTTCCTTTCCTTTATCTCCTCCCTAAATGATTCTGAATGTGAATGACACCTGACAGAAGAGTATTTGTGACTATTAAGTGAAAATGAAAATCTCTATTGGGCTACAGGAGAAAAAAGCAGCTTGGCATACCCTGACCTCTCCTTTGAGAAGGGGGCAGGGTAAGCTCAGCCCACGATTTTGCCTGCTGGGCAGTGCTGTAAATACACAGCCAACCAGGGTTGTGTGAGGGGCTGGGAATGGGGTCTCTGGAGTTAGGAAAGGACAGGGGAGTACTGAAATAGTGGCATTAAAGCTACTGGAGGTGTGTAAGGGTCTGCTTATGCTTAAGTGAGCACAGAAGTGTGTCTCTGAAAGAGGCAAAGAAGCAAATTCTTCAGACAGCTGGAGACATCGAGAGAACTGGAGTTCTTGAAATGGGGTGGTAAGAATTGAGTTTATTGCAGGGGTTGTTGGAGCAGAAATTCATACTTTAGCTGCTGTCATGTGGGTTAGAGTTTCTGAACCTGTTTTCAACATCTAGAATTCAGTGATTGAAATGCCATATGGTGACCATGTCATACAGAATTTGAGAACAGAATATGAACACTTGTCTTAATAGGAAGTAAATCTATGGCCAAATTCAAACTCCTTGGTAGAGATAAAAGATCTGCAAAACTGAGAAGCTGGGGTGCAAGGACGGCTAGCTGATGGACAGTGTCCCTATACCTTAGTTTCCCAAGGCAATTCTGTGTACTGGATACGGGCACAAGCAAAATGTCACTGTTTGCAGTGTGGCATAAGTGGCAACTTTAGCATTTGTGTGTCTGTATGTTTGGCAAAACTTCCTAGTTCTCAAAAAAGTCAGAGTTCTCAATTAGATAAATTACATTAATTAGATAAATTGTCTCATCTCCTAACTGTGACAATAATGCATCCTTTTCTTAGGATCCTACTTTCAAACCATGCCAGATGAAGACCCATTTTGTACTTTCCTTCCCAGTGAACTATATTGGGGAATGCATTCGGACAGTTCCCTACACGGCTGCAGACTATGCAAGGTGGGAAACAGAACATCAGGGAGGTTCTCTATGTGCTGCATAGCACAAAACACAATGGGAAGTGTCAACAGAAAATGATTGGCAGTGCATTTGTCACAAAATCTGTATGAAGCAACTGTTGCATGCCTGGGTCCAGAGATGCCCTGCAAATGGTGAGATGAAGTACTGAGGGGCTGTTATCCCCTAACTTTCAAGTAAAGAGCCCTGCCTGCTTTGATGTGTCCTAAGTTTGCATCCTATTGCATGTAACAAAGCTTAGGACACTGCTCTTCTATTTCATAAAAGTGAAATAAATGAAAATAGTCAAGGAATATTCCAAAGTGGTGCCACTCTTGCAGTGATGTCACATTATTCAGCTATTATTAAATGCTGAGCATTGTTGTTGTTACTGTTGTAAATGACAAGAAGCAATGCATTGCAAATGGGGATCCTGGGGAAGTTTAGAGGAAGCTGAGGATATTGCTGTTATCCAATTCACTGAACATCTTTGCTGTTGCTCTTTCTCTCCTTCCAGCCTTCGAATTCTTGCACGGTTGATGACAGCTAAATTCCTACATACAGAAATCAGAGAGAAAGGAGGGGCTTATGGTGGGGGTGCTAAACTTAGTCACAATGGCATATTCACTTTCTACTCCTACAGGTAACAGTGGGTTTATTCTTTCTTGTTCATGGCTGAGGGGACCACTGACTGCACTTGGGTGTATCTTATTTTTAACTTAATTGTAGCTCTCTTTCAAAATGAAGTGAAATAGAAGGAATGAAATAACAAGAAAGTGGTTCAATGCTACTGAAGTGAGATTAATTGCTTAATAAACCCCTCCTTGCTAGGGGTCCTTGGGAAAGCCTAATATATATCTCCGCTGGTAGCAACCACTGTTGCATCTCTGTACTTCAATGTTTACTGTCTTGGTAACAGATTTATGTAAAACTGGCTTTTGCTTGTTTCATCCTGGGGTCAGGAGGCCCTGAAAAAGGGAATTTTGGGACTATTCTAAATTTGAGACCCAGAAGTAGGATGATCACGTTCCATACAGTTATGTAGCATCCTTCAGTGACTGGCTGGAATCATATTGGAGGTTCAGCAGAAAGCATTGCTGGTGATGAGCTAGAACTGCTTTCCCCTTTTCCCTTTTGCTAGTCCAGAGCAATTACCTTGCATTGGGCTCATCAAACCACTTTCAGATGGAATTTGAACTGGAAGTGTTAAAAAGTAGTTGTAATCCCCACTAGAAATGTCATGTGGCTGGAGTCCTGGCTTAAATGATTTTCCTAGGCCAAAGGCAGCCTAGCACAGTGCTTGGTCAGGATTCCTAACTGAAGTGTGAGCAGCCTTGCCTCTCTGTGAAGCTTCAACATGATAGGACTTGTCCTGGCAGTAGCTTGCCAGGAGTTGTTAACCTGTGGCACCTGTTTTACAGAGAGCAAAAACAGGTGTAGCAGGAAGAACAACATAGAGAAGATACAGCATATCATAAATATCACTGGTGTGGGTAGTAATGGCAGATGTGCTTACTGAGCTGCTGCAGCAGATTGATAGTGCAGTGTGAGAACAGTGCTGGCTTACCTGAACCTCTCTTATTAGACCTGTTCTCTGTACGCTGTCTTGGAACTACTTTTAGGCAACTGAACTGCACCTGTGTATTTCAAATTCTAAATCTGTCTGGTTTGTAACACTAGTTTCTTTTGCAAAAAAACTTCAAACCCAAGCAAGCCCAAAACGTCTCCTGTACATAAAAAAAGAGATTATATTTTTCCCTGTGCATGCTTGTGTGATGCATAGTAAATTATGAATGAAATGAGAACGCATTTCATTTTTCATTTGTAAGACTGAAGTAATTGATTTTAAGTTTTCTTTTTCTTGATAGAGATCCAAATTCCTTAGCCACCTTGAAAGCATTTGAAAAAGCAGTTGAATGGGCCAAATCTGGAGAATTCACACAACAAGATATTGATGAAGCTAAGCTAGCAGTGTTTGCTGCTGTGGATGCACCAATAGCTCCTTCAGATAAAGGTATATTCTGACCAGCCTCCCAGCAGTGCCAATGTTTATTTATTTTTTAAATTTAAAGGGAAGAAAATAGTTAATTTTCCTCAGCTCTGTCAGATGATAACATTTGTACTTGGCAGATGTAAGATAACTGGAGTTTCAACAAAGCAGTCAGTTCCTGTTGCTCCCTTTCAGAAACACCACATGCACTCGAGGCTCTCTGCTGAACTTTTCATATTCACACTGCTCCTTGATGTCAGGTGCATACAGCTGGAGGTGGAGGGAGATTGAGGAAATGGCTTTAGGTTTGGAAAGGACATTAAATGCAAACAAGTAAGAAGAAATGCTGTCCTCTGATTCAAGGAAAGCTGAAGGATTATTTTCCTGAGACAGTCAGGCATATTGACTGTGACTGTAACTAGCCTTTTGTACACGTTTTCTGAAGATGTTAAAGCATAGAAGTCTGTACTGGGGTGGAGGGTGTTACTTTCTTTCCATATCTGCACACTCATGATGCCTTGGTAGTATCTTCACATCTTTTCAGTTCACAGACACATTGCTTTCCTTTCCTCACTCTTCCTTCCCTCCACCATTGTCAGATGAATTTCAATCCAAAACTTGTGAAATTAAAATACATTCCCTTCCTATACATAAAGGAATTACAAAGTTAAGATTTTTAAAATGCGCTAATATTAACAATAACTTATTAAACAAGAAAAGTTCAAATGAAGCAGACTTTTAGCTGGCAGAATCTGATTTTGGTCTGGGCAATTAAAAAGTAATCAGTATGAAGTGCACAGGAGCACAGTGCCTGCATTTGGGTATTGGTGTTAGTGAGGGATGACAAATATTCTTTGGCATTCATACACAGATCTTAACAGAACGATGGCAAACTCAGTGGAACACTGAATAGGAGAGCACTGTTCCATAGGCCTGGGAACTGGTGCAGAGAGAATGCAGAAGTCCTTTCAATCCACCTTTTTTCCCATATGCTTATTTGCCTGACAAAAAGCTTTTCTAGGATTATTTTGGAGATCGCAGGTTGTTTAAGGGGGTATAATATTAATTTTAAAATACTGTAGGCAAGTATTCCAACAAAAGCATTAAACATTTGTATGCAGATAGTAAAAAAAGGTGATCAAACTTTCATGTTGCACATGTATCACAATTGATTGCAAATTTTAGAGTTTTGAAAATAGAAGCTTTATAAAATGCAGCTTGTAGCTACTTGGAAAGTACTGAGACTCTTGAAAATGAATTATGTCTTAAGTTTGCCAGACCATTATGTTCAGATTTTTTACAAACTGAAATCACTTGCCAGAATGGAATATGGGTTTTTTTGGTTTTTACTAAATAGGAGACTTAATACATCAGCCCAGTTCTAACCTTCGATGTGTGATTCAGTTTATACTCTGTCAGAACAATGGGCTGATGGTAGTCTCTGTTCCTTTCTAGGACATGTTCTGATTGTAGTTTGCACTGATTCCTGCACTTGGTTGTGACTGAGATTCCAGTGCAATGTATGGTCTTGTTTTCTTTTCCCTAGGAATGGGTCAGTTCTTATATGGGATTTCAGATGAAATGAAGCAGTTGCACAGAGAACAACTTTTTGCTGTCAACAGAGAGAACCTGGTTGATGTATCAAACAAGTAAGCCTGTGCTTAATTTACGAAAATGTTTACTTGAAAAACAGAACAAAAACCTGATACTAAGAAGAGTTTGTGAAAGTTGTCATACTTGTTACTGGATTTTTTTTTTCCCCTGGCCCTTCATCCTACTTTCACTACTTTCTTTTGTAACCTAGAAAGAGACATGTTAATTATATCCTGCTTGTGGTATTCTGCATTGTAGCAGATGTAACTCCCTCCTGGGGGAGATCGTTTCACTTTTAAAAAGTCCAGAAGCTAACTGGATTGTCAGTACACTCACTATATAAGCTGGCTCCACTGGACTTTGTAGCATTTTGTGTCTGACTTCTGAATTCCACTGTAGATGTAAGAATTCAATTCCTATGGAGTAGACACTAACAAGTTGTACGTATCAAAGGAGACCTTTTCCAGAGACGAAAATATTTTTAACTTGTGTAGTAGAGCTACGGATAACTGAATGCACCAGCTTCTCACTTGTTTATGGGGGTTTTTTGCAGGTATCTTGCAGCTGGGAAGAGCACTCGGGGTCAAGCTGTACTCGGCCCAGAGAACGCGGATATCACCAAAGATCCCTCATGGGTCAAACGATGACTTACTGCTGAACATCCTAACACAAAACAAGCTAACCTGTGTGACTGCATCATTAGGGTTTTCTTAGTAACTTTTAATAGTGCTATGGTCCCCCTGAAAGGTTCATTGCTGGTTTTTTTAACAGTGTTCACGAAACCAGTTAGAAGCTGCCCTTCTTGAAATAACTACGTGAAAAACATTTCTAACCATACAGTATTTGAGAGCAAGAATGACATGCTCTGCATGGCAAAGACAGACCTTAATCTTCTACTGAAGCCTCACTCCTCCAATTGCATATGAATACTATATAAATGAAATATTTTTGTATATGTAAAACTCTATAGTTTTAAATGGTGTCTGTTTGAAATCACGTTTGCTGTTGGATATATAAAGAACTGTCTCTCATACTGACAGATTTTATTCTGTTGTGTGGTAATGCCAGCTTCCTTTGCATAAGCCACCTACAGCCAGAGGAGTCTGTACCAATATATTCCCTGTCGTGTCAAGCTGAGTGGGTAGTGAACTGCAGTGCAGTGGGCGAATGCCTAATGCATCAGGGGATGGTCTATTTTATGTTCAACATACTTGCCAATTTGAGCAACATTTAGTCGTATTTTGCTATGACAGTGCTTAGTATTTAACTTCTTGTCAAGGTCCAGTTAACATAAGTTGGAATGAGGAAACATTTTGGGCTGTTTGTCAGCCTAATTTCAAAAATCACATTGCCCTTCTAGATCACTGTGGTGGGTTTTTAGTAGTCCTGAAGAAGCTCTGAGAAAAAGGAAAAATTAAGCAAGGACTAGGTTACACCCTTCTGAATCTCAAGTTTTTAAAACTTCTCATCCCTACTCCCATCCCCAAGCCAAAGTTTTATCACTGTACAAGGAAAAAAGATTCCAAGTCCTAGCCTAATCCAGAAGAAGCAGTGAGAAATATTTGCCCTGCTGTGACTACTTCCTGCACAGTTAGGGAAGGAAAGGGCAGTTTGTTTTTTCCTTCACTGGTATGTATAGAGAATCCTTCACCAACTGTCATTTCCTCATTTTTTAATAGACAGTGAATACAATTTGTGACACATCACACGTGTTTGCAACAGTACTTTATTTCACTTCAGGAACATGAACACATCCTGTAACTCAACACAAAGCTAGCCATCTACACTTAGTTCTGGGGTGTAAGTACTCTGAAACAAAGTGCAGTAGATGAGTAACTTACAGAGTGCATAGAACGGTGTTGCACTTGCTTGTTAAAGGGCAGTATCAGTAACTGGTGCTTTTCCATTAGATGCAAGGGTTTGTTTCAAACATAACACACATATAGGACAAAATCTGTGTGACAGCTGAACATCTTGTTTTCACATAAAGTGCTGGAACAATAATTTAAATGTTACAAAACAAAGCTGTAACAATTCTAAAGCATTGTTACTCACAATGTGCATCTATGACAACAATCTAAATGTGATGTGTTTAGATGGGTGCAGGTACTGCTTCCTTGGGGAGCATGGCCACATGCTCCAGCTGGCCTGAGTCTGACACATCATAACTAGTCTTGTACTTGGCCAAGATCTTCATCAGTGGTCGCAGCTTCAGCCACCACTGCTCCTTGGGAATCCTGTGCCTGGTGGGGAAAAGAGGGATTATACACAGAGAGTAAGGCAAACACCTCCCTTATAAACGGGATCAGACATTGACCTTTTATGATGAGATGTAAACACTGACCCCAAAATGAGAATCAAGGACAAAATCCTGGAAGATGTTATTTATCATAGGTAACCGTAATGCCAAATCTGGCACAAAAATGCTGCTGCACTGAACGGAACCAGAAGTAAAGTAATTCTAGGCATTAGAGCAAAGGCACTTAGGAGAAAGTCACTTAAAAGGACAACAGAGTCCCAGAATTCACAATGAGAGACTTGCAAGTATAAGGACGAGGAAGAGAAAGCATGAAGGGAAAAGACAAGTGAACAAATCAGAGTGAATCAGTGGGTGACTGCAGGCCCAAGCCAAAAGCACCAAGAGGTGGGGCAAACAGTGTCAGCACTGCAGGGAAGTGTTTGTTTGAAGTGGTGAAAGGAAGGCTGTGCTGAGGTGTTTAACATGTAAGCAGCGTATACTTACACAAAGTCTGTTTCAGTCTTGAGCTCTGCCACGGGTTGGAAAACAAGGTTGCGTCTGCGCATTCCCAGCAAACACACTGAGTCATCAGTATTGGCAAATACTTTTCCTAAAAAGAATGAAGTAATTCAGGATCTTTCTCACATGTAAAAGGGCAAATACCATTTTTTTTGTAATTAAACTGAATCAAAAGCTTACAGTTAGCTGAATTTCAGCTACTGATTACTTAATAGAATGATCATCAATTAGTGCTTTAATAGGGTTAGATCACTTTTTTTAGCTTAGCTTTGGTAATTAGCAATGAAATTACAGTGCAATTAAGCAACAATAAGACTGAATTTTAGCATCCAGTTTTAAATTACATTTGAGGAAATAGTGCGTTACAAAAATTCCTAAAGAAGACACATTACCTCCTTCTGTCTCCCATAGAAGCAGCATGAAACAAAAAGGAAGAACAGATGTAACTATATAAGCATCAATTCCTTCAGGCATGAAAACACTAGCAATTTTTTTAAAAGAAAGATGATAAAACAACTATCTGAATTATTGTCCTTGCTTGGGTGGTAATCTTCGTACAGCAGGAAGCATAGCAAGGCACTACTGAGTAATAAAAACATCACCAAGAGGGGAAGAAGTAAGTTGACAAGCAAACATTGGTTATGTTTGCATAATGAAGTGGTCTTATATATACTGACAGACAATCAAATACAGTAACAAAGAGATTGCACCAAACATTTCTGCACCTTTCCGGTAGGTTTCTTTCAGTTTTTTGGAGATCCACTGCATAGCTTTTGCTGCAATTTTTGTCCCAAAATTTCTATCAAACGGTGAAGGTGCTCCACCCTGTGTGGAAGTTTTAAGTGTGAGTTAGTTTAGTTATCAAACCAGGATCTGTGTCTGTTTTATCAGGCATCTCTGCTAATGGTCTGCTCAACCTCTTATTTACATTTCTCCCACTTAGCAATACAAATAAGAACCCCACCACATAAATCAATCTAAGGCATTTAAAAATTTGTGGTCAGCACCTGCAGAATTCTCATGAAATCAGTGCTACCTACTTCTTATCTAAATGAATGGAGGGCACTGTTGACCCTTTCCTCCATCTCAGCCTCAGTGATCAGTGCAGCCAAATCAGAAACTCCCTCTTTGCCCACTAACAAGCTGTACTGCGATACAACGCAGTGCAGACACATCATGGATGGGCAGATAAGTGTGTTATAAGAATGTATTACAATAATAAGAAAAAAGTGCAGCTGTTGATTAATATAGACAGGAGAGGCAAAAAAATGAAAATCATTAAGAATCTAAGGTGTATTTTCCCTAGATTTTTAAACAGGGATTGCAATCAAATCTAAAAAAAGCCCCAAGGTTCTACCTAGAAACCCTCACTCCTTTAATCCCGGGTCAGACTTGTTTGAAATGCTTGAATAGTGTATGCTCTTAGTCCACACAAAGTTAGGCTTGTCTGCAACTTTAAGGTCATATTCACCTGCTGCATGTGGCCCAATACATTCTTTCGACAGTCAAACACTCCTTTTCCTTCTTCAGAATACAGCTGATAAATGAAGTCAGTTGTGTAGTTCTCATTGCAGTTCTCATTTCTGTAACATTTAAGGCCAGTGACACTTAGCAAATTTACTATAAAGTAGTGGATGTTCTACAGCTGTTGAATGACAAGTGGTTTCCCATCTTCTTGATACCAGTAATCCTGGCTTTAACGTTTTTATATAATCACATATACTCACTCCCCTGTAACATCCTCATAATTTTGCTGTCTGCATTTCTGTTACTACACAGACCTCACTGGCAGGTCACTCAGAATCCACTGTTAAATAAAGCAGTGAAAAATAATTGGTTTAAGTCTGACAAATTCATTATGCAGAGAAAAACTGCATTACATCAAAAACTCATCGACATCCAGTGTCATCATTTTACCCTTTATCAAAATATGGATAATGACTAGCTTCTTAGGCTTTTCCTTACTAATACTGTAAATACAGGATAATTTTCACCCCAGTCATTTAACCAGTAGAACCTGAACAAATAGAATGGTACCCTCATACAGCTTATGGTTGCATAAATTTTCAGCCCTCCACTATTTGGCAAACTGAAAATAAATTCTGAAGAGAGAAACTACAGGCTGCCGATAGAAGTATGGTTTTAAAACATAATATTAAATATGTTTTAAATATTTTCATTTCTGAAAGCTATTTTATTCTGCATTATCTCCTAAAGTCTAGGCAGGATTTTTATAGTGAAAGTTATATTGTTTGTGTCCACACTTATGGTACACACTACCTGAAGTAAGAAAGAATCTAGAATAAAAGAAAAACCAGTGAGAAAATAGACTGAAAATAGGATAAAATAATAGACTTCAGAGCAAATATATTTACATAGAAAGAAGAAAGTTTCAGACTTGAGCTTTCAGACAGGTCCCAGAATTACCTTCTTGAGCAACAACTTTACTAAAAATCTCATGCTAAAGGAATAATTAGGAATAATCACAGGAATAATCAAAGACTTGGGAGTGTCATTCCAGGTGGCCAAGCAGACAACCTGGCTAGAAATGCTCAGCATCACTGATGCCACCTATTACAACTACTTTTACCTACCTCAGCACTAGACCACGCTGGATACTGGTTTTCATTTTTTCAGTCAAGTGTTCCACATTAGCCTAAAAACAACAAATGTATTTTCAAAGAGCAATACAGAACTCAGAATCAACTTTCAAGATCCTACATTTCCTGAGAAGTTTTGTCAAGTATTCCACATAGAGCACTATGTGCAAATTCAAATAACTGAAATTTTTGGAGATCAGGATAACATACTGTGTGTGGCTATTCATCTTGGGCTAGAACTGACATCTTCCTCTACATCACAAGTAACGGATTTTAATAACAAAGGTGTTTTTATATGCTATACGAGTACAGTATCAAGCTTGATATACATAAAAATACAGAAATGGTCACAGAAGACCACAGCTGCCCCTTACTGCCAGTCCTGCCAACAGTCCTGTTATGGATACAGTGCTGTCCTGATACTCCCCTATAGGATATGGTGAGTACATGCCACTGAGAAATGGATGGGGTTAAGTTATGATTATCATTTCACAGATCTGTGCCCTTCAGGAAATTCCTAACCGTTTCGCTTTGTATTTGTCCACAACTGCAGCTCACTGCAGTTCACTGCAGCAGAAGTCTGAAGTCCTCACAGTAGTTAAATTCCATGTCAGCTGGTATATGTAATACAATCTAATCCATAATCCTTAAAGCCTGAGGTCTTTATTTTAGTAACACCTCCAGACATGCTCTGAATAGCTGTGGTAACAGAGTCACTATCTAAGAAACCTGACAAACTGGTCAGTTCCTGGCCTGAACAGCCTTTTAACACAATTCTACCATAATGAAAGAATATTCTATTTTACTTTTAATTCTATTTTTGGTTTTCTTTTAAGACTACCCAGGTCTGTTCATTTCATCTGAATTTCAATTAGAAGACTAAAAATTAAACAATTTATCCAGAAGTGTTTAATGGCTAATACAATTATTTTTGTCATTTACCTGAACTTGGTGACAAGAATAACTGGGTCTACATTCCTTTATGGCATAAGAACTGGCATGACAAGCACAGATTTTAGATACAATATAAACTGTTTTTTTTTTTACAGGAGCCATCTAATTTAAATATACACATTACGATGTACAACAATTTTAGGACCTACTTAAAAACAATCAAAAGCTTTCTAATGCTGTGTACCTGGAGCTCTCGAATATCAAACTGTTCTTCAAAGATATAAGCAGCATCAGCTCCTGCTGCCAGGGCCCCCATGTTGGCCAGGTAACCGCAATAACCACCCATGGTCTCGATGATGAACACACGGCGCTTCGTGCCACTGGCTGACTGTTTGATGCGGTCACACGTCTGGTCAGAGACAAGACAGTCTAAGTATACATTTAAAAAGACTGATTTTTAAATGTTTTTAATACGTCATGCAACTTTGCATCACTTACTGGTAAAAAAACAATAAAGCATTTATAAAAAGTATTTAAAAATTCCAAAATAGCATAACTGAACACAAGAGTCAAAATAAAATGTTTTTCTATCAACTCTTACTTACTTTCTTCCTGCAAATACTAAAACAAGAATTCATTTTAGTTTGTACATGGAATAAACAGTTGTGTAACTGTGTTTTCTAACAGAGACAAATACATATAATGAAACTTTTTAAGAAACTCTGGTATGAGTAAATTTCTCTTCTTTTAACTCTATTCATTACTGAAATTTCTTTCTTTTATGTTAAAATTCACTGCATTCCCAATCATTGTGACACTTTGCAAGTACTGAGCATGTACTGTCTGATTACTTTTCAATAACAATATCTACACAAATATCTTTATTTCAAGCACTGCTAGTGCATGTTTTAAAATGGCTTTGTTTATTTTTTCTCCACTTGCATCTTACTTAGACCAGCATAAGGAATGTTCTCTACAAGATCTGTTGCTTACATGAAATCAACTGACAACCAACTGACCAACCAACGTTTACTGGAGCTACCTAAGAGACTTTGAAAGTAACAGAGCCAATCTCCAGTGTCCTCAACCACTTTACTCTCCCATTCTACATTGTTGTTTCATGAGAATTTTTGCAAATACTACAGAACAGAACAAGTTTTATTTAATTCATTTTTCAAAAGCTGCCTGAAACTGGATAGGTACTGTATGTTTAGCTTATGATATAAAAAAAAAATCCTGGTTTTTGACACTAAGTAAATAAACACATGTGAAGATTTCCACCATTTTGAGAGAACTAAAACATTTGTAAACCCAAGATTTCTGAAACACTTTCCAAGCTGCTTGTAGCAGAATGCAATCTTCTGCCCTTTGAGACTTTCCAGTTTTTAAGCGAGGATGTAAATCATTAGCTGCTTACAGGATTAACCACTTGAGATCTACTTAGAAGGGTTCCTATCCTTGACTGTACAAATGACATAGTAGAAACTTTCCACTATTTCTGCTTTCTCAGAATGACTATTACAGAAATACCCCAACACAAAAATGGCACAAACCTATTTTAAGGAATCATTCATTCACACACTACTCTACAGGCTGGAAAGGCCAAGCCTCAAATGCCTGGTGTAGGTTTCAGACATCCTAAACGTGAAGGAATGTGGACTCTTTTTGGAGCACTCTCTGGAATTTCATTGCCAATTAAGCTTTCATATGAACTGATCCAGCTTAACGAAAAATCCAAAACTTCACCAACAATGCTTCATTGTTACCATAAACAATATTAAACTAATCATAATAAAATTAAATAGATACTACTTTTTGTTTTTTCACTGAGAGGCTTTACTGAAAGCTGTACAAATTGTAACTAATAATGAAAACAAAAAGAGGAAGCAGGACTATATGCAACTATTTGTTGCCCCATTGTGTTTTCATGCTTTCACTTTTAGAGGTGCATCGCTATTAGCAGACTTATTTGCTTCTGAGAATGTCAGGCTAAGGGGGGGCAGCAAATGGAGTGGTAAAGTACCCATGTTCTGCCTACAGACGTACTGCCACAATGTGCCCACAATACACCTTAGGACACCTTCACCCCAGGAATACTGTACTGCAGCTCCCACAAACCAGGCCATCTTGTGTTCTGACACAGCTCTCTGTTATCTACTGGAGCTTTTTCATTGTATATAAAGAAGTAATACTGTATTAAAGGAGGAAAACAAACCTGCATTTCTCAGCCCTCTGGATCTCTAGACTGACTTTCTTGGTCAATTCCTTCATAATTAATTATAGAGTTATTGCTAATGAGGAGGTGGATAAACCACCCAGAGCTGTTCAGAGATTTGCTCCTTTGTTTGCATTAGACCTCATCTCGGTTCCCTGTGCTGTGTCACCAGCAGAGTCAACAGGATAGTGAAGAACTGGGAGAGCTCAAAGAGCAGCTGTCCCCAAGGGAAAAAGCTTGGGCATACTAAAACTAGAAAACTAATTGTTCTGACCAAAATTAAAAACTCATTTATAACAAGTTCTGGGCTTGTGCTTTTAGTTAAACACCAGTGACAGACTTAACTGCTTACACTATGCATGAGCGTAATATATGTTAAGCCTAATGGATCTAAGTGATTATTCATGTGTTTAGCGTTAATCATGTACTTAAAATGCTCTGCTGCACTGAGCTTGGTCAGTAGTCCATGCAATAAATGGGGCATTTATTTCTAAAACATGTGCACTCTTCTTTTACCTGTGTAAGATGTAAGATAAAAATAAATTCAAAGCAAGCATCATATTTTAGTCTCACTAAAAGCAAACACCCTAAACACTAATGCAGCAGTTTCAAAAAACAGAAGAAAGTATCCAAAAGTTAAATACATACAACATAATACTTTGCGTAAGTTAATCAGTCTTGGAAAACTTCTTAAATATAAACTTTAAAAATTGCAGTAACTGAGTTACTTGAGAAAATCAGACATTTCAAGTTCTTTAGGCATCCTCCTCTGTCACATTTTATCATCTTAACTTTTAAAAGATACATATTCTTACCTCCACAATAGCATTCAAGGCAGTGTCAGCACCAATGCTAAAGTCTGTGCCTGGCACATTGTTGCTAATAGTAGCAGGCAACACACAGATAGGGACGCTAAACTCCTCAAAGCGGGAACGTGCCTCGTGGAGCTGCAGACAACTTTCATAGGCCTGAAGCAGTGGTACAAGTGTGAGTGATACATTTCTTGTCTTTGGATTGCTCTGCTAGTGACTCCTGGCATGTGATGGTAAATCTGGCTGTCCATTGGCCCAAGCAAATACAATTGGTGAGATTGTTTGGGGAAGGGAGGAATATCCTGTTCATACCACAACAGTGCACTGGGGTTGCATTGGCACAATGCTCTTGGAGGAAATGCAGAGAATTAGTAGAAGTTAGCACAGACTGAACGTGAAGTGTGCACTGCAGAGAGCGCTGAAGCAGCTGGGCAGAAAAGGATGGCATAAGGCTAGACTGGAAATCATGCCACACAAAAGCACTTGAGTTAAGGAGCTTAGAAAGTTCACTAGTAAAACCCTTGCCACTTGAAGAAAATGCTTAAAGAAAGACACTTTTAAAAAAAAGAACTATGTTATCCTAATCGAGACACACATCTATTTCTACTAAGAAAAAGGAAAAAAGTTTGCCCATGCCTTCTAGGATTCTATCAACATCACACATCTACCTCTATGCACATAGACTGGATACAGGCCCAGAAAAATCCAGAAACATGTGCACATGGATGAGTTAATGAATTTTGAAAGTATAGTTAAAGGATTCTTTGAAAAGCAGCTGTAGGTCCTTGGAAAGATTCTACAAAGTAAATAATCATGTCAAAGGTTAAGATTTTGCAGCTGTTTCAAGTCAGTAAATGTATTTTCTTAGTTACATTGTTCCAGTTTTACTTATCTGATCAGCATCTCTCATGATGTGTGGCAGTTTTTTCAAACTGACTATGTAACCACTCTCCACAAGGAAGTCTGATTACATAGTACATTACTTTTTCTTCATCTCTTTCTCTCTGAAAGGACTGATGTTCACAGAAGTCTCATTTTCTCAATTCCTCAAATCAGTTCAAAAAAGCAAACTATTGCAGATCAAAATTAGGTAACTGCTGAGGTATCTCCAGGCATATCTATACAGTGACTGATTCAAGCAATAACTTAGAAGAAAATCATGGGGAAAAAATCACCTTTGAGAGTTCTGCTCGCTAGGACTTTGTCATAGATACAGAACAGTGAGAGGACAGAATAATTTTGGCCAGAGGTGCGCAAGTGCAAACTCACTTCCTAAAATCTCTTCTTGCATTTCTTGTAAATGCAACCTTCAGTTAAGCTCAGTGCTAAGAAGTACCTCCAGTTTAAGGCTGAAACACAGCCTAAAAGACTGTACTTTCAAATTCATAGAGCTGAAAAGCAGTACAGTCACAGGACCAATAAACATGGGGGTTTTGTTTAGGATTTGGTTTTTTTTGAATGGATGAGATCTCACTGAGGACATTTCAGCAACTTCCTGGTGCAACTCAACTAACTCAGGCTGTTTTGAATTTTTATTTCTACTAAAAAAATAAAGACACAGTGGTTTGGTAAAACCGCATGGTGTCCTGGAGATCTGCAAAGCATCAGTTTCTCTAAAAAGTTTTATGTTGAGACTTCTGGAAAACCAAGTCAAAGGGAGATCTGGAGCAATAACTAACATAATTGGTTAGTCTGCATTTATGAAATGTTAATATGCAGATATGTTTTACTTGCATTAAATATTGACATTTTATTTGATGCAAGTGGTTTCAGACAACATATCCAAAGACTACCATCACCAAGCATGAGCATTAGATGATTGTATGCAACATCTTCAAATCACTGTGGCAAAATATGAAAATGCCTTAAACATAGGGTCAGTAGAGGGTCACTTAATTATAATGGGTAAACAAGTGATCAATGGCTTTAATAACTGCCATACAAATATTTTTGAAAGAATTACTACAGTAACATCATAGAGGGATAATGTTAATAAAATGGTTTAATCATTTCCCACCCTTTTAACTGGATTTGTGTTACTAAAAAGGTTATTGCCATAACCGAGGATGCTTTATAAAAATATATGCAGTCAAGAAAGGACTGTAGTTTAACTTATCTAAATTCAAACTCCAGTTGAAGAGAATGGAGTTAGTGCCATTGCACCACATTAGCTGTTGCGAGGACTGAAGGAGATGAAAAAGTAACTGGTTAGCCAGCTGAGTCAGGCTCATCTTAAACTTCCAAGTTTGGAGTAATGTGGAGCCACATATAGTACTGGGAGGGTACAGGAGTCTGTATTTTTCAAGGGAAATGTGTGGAGACTGCCTTAAGGCAGTCTAACTGTACCTTTCTTTACTCCTCAGGGGCTGTTTGCTACTTTACTTTTTTTCCCCCAAAGAAGCAATTCATCAGCTTTCCCCCTTTCCACTTTGATAAAAGGAAAAGACAGATTGTTAAAGAAACACATGAGCAAGTTTTAGCTTCTTCCTTTTTCAGGCTCCCTTTTTCTCCACCTCTATAGCTGATACCTTTCTCATTTCCCCCTTCATTTCTACATCTCCTAATTCAAAGGAATTTTCTTCCAAACTTTGTTATGGTTTATCCCTCTTTCCATCCATTTCCTCTAGCCTATCAGTAGGGTTTGATTTCAAATTAAATTTTCACCCTTTTCATTCTCTTTCCACGGTCAGCTGCTGAAAGAGTCTAACTTTTAATTCATTCTGCCTAATTAATTACAAGCTAGGTTGGTACTCTTCAATTCCACCTGCAAAATGTATTGCCATTAAGTAATTCAACTTGCATTTAAAAAAAAATTTCCATCCTTTGCAGTTCTATAACAAAAAAAACCTAACACTTATTGATGGTCACATTCCTGAAGTCTAATATCCATAACAGTATTTTATTCATTTCACTGAATTAGCAATATGAAGTTGAAAATGCAGGTATTTTTATTATGGTAGTTATTTTAGTGATGCTCCATTTCACAGAAAACTCAAAATTCATGTTCTTATCCTACAATCCTAAAAAATTTATTTTGTATGCCTATAGGTATACAAGCCTTAAGCATACACTCTTCAGGTACAGAAACATCCAGCCCTTCCCAGGTATTTCATACTGAAGTTTTCATTAGCAGTTGTTCTCACTAATACTCTGAAAACTGAAGCGAAAAATGCAGCTTATCATAAATTAAAAACACTATTCAAAAGACAAACCAAATTCAACTGATTACAGGCCCATATTTTAAAACAGAAAGGGAAAAAATGGAACACTTAAAAAGGGTCACATAATCTGTTACAGAATCTAAACTCTAGTTAATGAGAAATGTACCATCCACTATCTATGCCTTTATGAACAGCACACTCTTGCCTAGTTTATCATTCAGAAGTTATGTATGTGTTGGTCTGGTTTTTATTCTTTGGGGGTTTTTAAATGCATAATCTTAAAGCATTTTATGTCTCAAGCAAATGCCTCAAGGTATCATTTACATGCCTTGACAAGTTTAAACAACTGCCAGGTGTCTAATAATGCCACACACTAACAAGCCTTTATTACTCAGTACAATTTTACTTACCTTAACTACAAGCTGTCAAGATTTAACAAGTATGAACAGTACCACAGAAAAACTAAGTGTGATGACATTCTGGTATAAAGAAGAGGTACTACTACTCTGAGAACATTGAAAACTATGATGCATTTATTGACCTAATAGTGGTAATAGAAATGAGAAACTATGTATAAACTATATATAATGGACAATTATCCAT
The DNA here is from genome assembly GCA_013396695.1 of Sakesphorus luctuosus. Lineage (NCBI taxonomy): Eukaryota > Metazoa > Chordata > Aves > Passeriformes > Thamnophilidae > Sakesphorus > Sakesphorus luctuosus. Next base: position 185,662 of record VWZD01005548.1, read on the forward strand.
CTCCTACTTTCATTTACCACAGTCAATTGTATGATGTGTATTGAGCCTATCGCTCACATTTAACATAGGGTATGGTTCCTACTGAACCTCATCTGAGCATGACATGGGAATGAAAGGATAGATTTTTCACTGGCAGTTTTAGTGAACCATGTTCAAGCAATCAGAGCAGAAAACTGAAAAGATGCCAAGCAGAAATGTCTCTCCGATGCAAAAAACTGCTCCTTCCCAGAAAAAAACCTCGAATTTAATTTTCCATTCAACTGAATCTAAATCTTGCAAAGCCATTACTTTTCATATTTCAGAGAAAAATCTAGGCAAAATAAAGTGCAAAAAAAAAGACTGAAGCTATTAGCAAAAAAAATACAATTTTGAAAAGTTTTCAACTACTTCATTGAAAATATGGAAATAACATACATAATTAAAGCAAATGATATCTAGAAACCTAAATATAAAGCAAACCAAAGCAACAAGGCGAGACTGACTACAGTATATCCCTCTCTACATGAAATAACCTATAAAAAGAAGTCAGTTTAGTTAACGAAGCTTATGAAGACAAGAGAAGAAGAAAAGCAGATGTTATGCACAATCATTTTACTCACCTTCATTCATTCATTTTTGGAAAGATATTTTTATTTACCAGAACAGGAAGCAATATCAACATTTCTAACCTAAGTTATGTTCAATAAAGTTTAGTTAGCTTACAGTCTTGTTCAAGACAATAGCTAAGGGAACTGATATTTACTAACTGAAGGATTTCTTTTGCTAAAGCCAGTATTATATATGTTAGCATGGTAAAATAAATGAAAAAAGAAAGTAAAAATTATGCTTTTGAAGGTGGTAGCATTTGAAGAATTCTTCAAATTTCTGGAAATACTACCCTGATTAAAATTTTAAATTATCTCTAAATGATAGAAGAACTGTCACTTAATTTTCAAAAACCACTTGAAACTCTTTTTGCCCAACTGACTGTGCATTCTGCACAACTGAGTTTAGTATTAGAGAATCAGAGAACCACAGAATGGCTGGAGTTGGAAGTGACCTCTCGAGATCTTCTAGTCCAACCCCTCTGCTCAAGCAGCTCACCTAGAGCAGGTCACACAGTAACGTATCCAGATGGGTTTACAGTATCTCCAGAGAAGGAGACTCCACTTCCTCTCTGGGAAGCTTTCTCCAGCACTCTGTCACATTCAGAGTAAAGAAGTTTTGCTTTATAATAGATAAATAATTCAGTTTTTCATTTATATTCCATTACTGAATTTGATTTTTAAAAAATACTTAATAATGTCTCTTTTTGTTAAATCTACTATTAGTAGAATAAATGTAATTCCTATTATTAGAGAATATGGATTTTACATATTCTCTTAGAGGAATAAAGATGTCAAATAACTAAGGATCTCTTTCTGAACAGAGCAACATTCCCTCAGTGTTTGTTGCAGCTGGGTAGACTGACACTACATACAATGGCCGGGGATGTTTTCCCTTCCACAGTGGACCATATGCACATCGAGTCTCAGCTTTAGTACATAACAGATAGATGTTATTTTGTAGTTTAAAATTTGACAGTTCACTGTAGTTTCAGAGGAAATCTAGTGGAAGTATTTGGGATCCTAGCATTCCTCTTTCTCAAGGAGGTGTCATGAATATGGCTGTATCAAGTAACTAAAATTTTCCAGACTATATTTCCAAAGTTCTGGTCTACAAAAATATCCAGTTCTAGCCAATTGAGTCAGTTTTAAACAAAACTGCTTTGTTAGTGCACACACCAGGAGCAGACTTACATCAGTTATAGTGTTCAGAGCAGTATCTGCACCAATGCTGAAATCTGAACCCGGTACATTGTTGGATACAGTTGCAGGAACCATAACCATTGGAACACAGAATTCATCATATTTCTCCCGGGCAGCTGACAATTCCAGAAGTCCAAGGTAAGCCTGTTGGGCACAGGCATTGGGTGAAAAATTAGGATGAATGAAGGGCAGAGTTGGAGTGACAAAATGGGAAGGGCCACAGGGGAAGCCATTTCTACCACAGCACACTTCAGCAAGTCACAGTACTAAGGAACTACTAAAATCTAACACAGGATACAAAAAAGAAAGTATTAAAAATGCATATACATTTGAAAATAAACAATAAATAGAACATTTATTTTCCAGAGAATATATAATTTACATGTAACAAAGTGCTTTTTACAATAAAAACTAGTTCCCCCAGCTTCAGTTATGGTTACTCTTCATTTTTAAACAGTTACTCTTACTCAGAATTTAAAAATTTTAACATTCCTGAATTAGGGTCATGGCTAACAGCTCTCACAAAAATCGTAATTCATTCTTTATCAAGAAGCAGTAAGCATGTTCTTCTCTGCCAAAACACCTTCCTGAATCAAGATTTCAAAATCTATTTTTGTAAAACAAAGCAAACATGAAATACAGGAAGAAAAAGGAACTACATCTCTAGATCAGAAACACATTTTGATATGCACTACATAAGAAGAGTGGCTTAAATAAGGAAGCACAGTGCAATTACTACTAAAAGTCAATAATGCAAGTATTTTCTATATGTTGATATGGTATAGACTGGAAATTGCACTACACAAGTCACTGATTTATCACATTTTAATAGAAAAATAATAATGCTGCCTCGCCTTATTTATGCATTTAGCACATCCTGTTTAGCAGTTCTAGTCACTGTTTTGAATGTCAGCTTTCCAAAGAATCACTGATTGACAGTGCTGATACTAAACACTAGTTGTTTTGTATACTGAATACAGCTATAACCAAATGAATGTCACATGAAGATTGGGGAAAATTTAAAACAGCCTCTTTACTTTGTTAGGAATTCTACTGTACTTAGACATAATAAGGTATTTCAGTGTACCTCAAATCCACCAATAACCATAAGGGCGTTAATGTTGTTAGTGCGCATCTGTTCAGCAATCTTCTCCAAATATTTTGCAGGAAGAGTACTAAAAATTATTAAACCAAAAGAAAAATAAAAACAACTTACAGACTCTGCAGCAATAAGAACTAATTATTAAGCTGAAACCATAAAATGAGCAGGCAACACAATATTTTATGTCTGATACATTTATCATACAAATAACTTTTCCAGACAACCAGTAAGGACTCATGTCAGCTGTAAAGAAACTGTAGGTTTGCAATCTTTTAATGTGTAATGACTCCAGGAAATTTTTAAGCTGAGGTTCCAGTTCCCATTTTCATTCTCTTTTCAGAGCTAGTTCAGTACTATAAAGATACCTAAGCTGGAACATGATTGGAAAAAAAACCAAAACCAAAACACCCAACCAACCAACCCCCCCAAAAAAAACAAAAACAAAAAAACATCCCACCAAAAATCCCACCACCAAAAGAATTAAGTACTTCAAACATTCTGTGGGAGGAAAAAAGCATGGAATTGTATACTAGTTATATGGAACACTAGGATTCATCATATCAATTGGAAAAATATTTCTGTTACCGTTTTGTACCAAGAATTGATCCTCCTTGACCAGTCCAGCCTCCAACATCTCCCCAGCTGATTTCCTTTATCTTTGAATAGAAGTGAAAAAGATAATTCTGTTAAGTAATTATCCAATTACTTACTCTGACCTCAGCAAACACCAAGTACTACTTCATGTAAGACTGTTTGAACAAGTTGTTGGGCATAGATGCAACTAAAACTGAACTCAGCAAAAGAAAGAAAACAGCATGAAGAGCTTAACTTAATTTCACTTGAATTATTACCAATCCCTTTCAATTTTATTTGTTCTTTCTTCCTCCAGACTACGATGAACCCTGTCCCCTTGTTTTGTATCTTGATCCTAGTTTCACATTCTCTCCTACTGAATGTGAAACACAAAAATCTAAAACTGACAGGTGTCTTAAGTTAGTTTTGGGAACCTGTGGCTCCAGCTGGGCATAGAAATCATTAGTCTTGTATTCAGTTTCTCTTCAGTACACCAATTGATGCTTAACATGTATAATAGGGGAAAAGAAGAATCTACCTCAGCTAGAGGGGAAAAAAACCCTCCTCAACAAGCACCATTGCAAAGTTTCTTATAGCAAAGGAACACAGATGCAACAACTCACTGTTTAGAATCAGATTATGCTGTTACTCTGTGGAAAACCTACAATATGCTAAATATTGACCAAAATTTGAACACAGGATTTATCTGAACTAATTCTGTAGCTCTGTAACATGTGGTTAGTAATATTCAGGATAAATGACTTTATAGATTTGAGTAGTTGAGAAACAGAGTTACAATTTGCATTACAGAATCAGTCCCCATAGCAGTTATGACAGAAAATAGCTCCTAAGAACATAAACAGGGGTAGTGGTGTGGGATGGGGTACATGTTAGTAGCTAATGCACACGTGATACAGACCTTTCCTCTAGCAAAACCTTCAAATCCATCAATGACAGCAAACATTTTGTGTCCTTCAGTTATGCCAACTCTCACTGCAGCCCTCACTGCGGCATTCATTCCAGCTGCAGGGGCACCAACATTTAAAACTGCCACATTAAAATTAGTCTGAAAGATAAAAGTAATGCTTAATAAGTACTTGATGCTAAATACTGGAATGCAGGAAATAAAGTTTCAAAGCCCCTAAAGCTATTGAAAATTTGAAGTTAACTAGAAGACACAGACACATATTTCCCCAGTTGCAGAGTATCACAGAGATACTTTTAAAAAGAATATTATTTTAAATAAGACTTTATCATATTTTCATTTGGTTTGCAAGTTATTCAAGTTTTTATATTGATCTCTTGAAGGTCAATCTTAGGTCCTTACTGTATTTTCAATGCAATTTTTCTCCTTGATAATATTGAGAAGATACTAGTAATCATTATTTAAATATTTCATTGGAAGAAAAAATCTAAAAAAAATAACAGCAACATAATTATACAGATAGTTAAAAAATGGTAACAAAACACAATTAAAAGAGGAATTAACCAGTGAAGAGACACAGTCACTAAGGATTATCAAACTTGGAATTATTCAGTAGACATTTAACGGAAATAAAAAAAAATCACATCTAAAATTTGCACAAAAAATGTAGTGTCTGCTTCCTAATAAATGCAAATTCCTTCTTACACAAAACCTAGGAATTATGAAGAAAAGAAATAAGTGTCCATTATTGTATCCTTTACAGTGACTTATTAAATCAGATAAAGGTGATTCATCTGTCTTCATTATTCCATCCCATGCATTCCTGGACCTGCCCTTGCTAAAGTGATTTTGCCCTTCAAAAGGAAGGGTTAGAATTCTTTTAATATCAAATCTTCCTTTATCTCAAGATTTTGATAATCTTAATCATGACTACATCATCCTATCCTTCCTTCTGTCCGGGGTGAGGAACAGAGGGTAAAATACTAACTATCAGCACCAGATACTGTAACAACTGGGACCAGACACATAAGACAGAAACGAACTGTCTACACAGAAATTTTCTACTTATATTTCACTATGCAAAAATGTTACTTATTATTAGAATAACGCTGTGTGTTGTAGGCTTTTTTAATACTATTGAACTAATGTTATAAATGATCCTATGGCATAGGTTTGAAAGGAGTGTTAAGGCACAGAAGAAAAGAAAACACTACTTGTTAAGATACCCCCAAAGCAGACACGCACTGCACACTCAAAAAACCCCCTTACCTTTGGAAGCTCCGCATCTGGTTTTTTGTGTGACAGCAATTTGTAAGTGTTTAGGTTGTTTTCAAAGCTCCTAAATAAATTAATAAGTAAGATAAGCAAATAAAATAATAAAATTTTCAACTCATAGTTTTTTTAAAGGAACACTCGATGAAATATTAACACCACTGTTATTACAAATGCACAATATGGTAGGAAGCGGAAATGAGAGAATACAGAAGAATACTCAGTCCTGTAAGATAATAGTGATAAAATACAAAATAACTGTATAGAAAACTAGTTTCCTAAATTGGGAATAAAGCATTTTATCAAATGACTTGAAACAGAAAGCGCTCTCCTGACAGGAGTAAAGGATGCCTCCCTCCAACACTACTGATGGAAAACTACCAGCTACTTACAAACAAGCTCACAGGATTGGCCTCAAAACCTCAAATAAACAAACATGTGGTTGCTACCAGTCAGCTCATACAGCACAGAAGCTCTATAGTTCGTGACTAGTTAGCCTAGTATCAGTCACTTCTCTGACACAGCACTGAACTACGGTTGAGTTTTGCATGTTTATACGCAGATAAAAATTTCAATGATTCTATTTAAGCAATTGTTCTTCCGTCTCCTCTCTTATTCTCGAACACATAAAACCATATTGACAGGAAAATGTCACATTCTGGCAAAACGGCAAAGCAGTTCAGCTCTTCTAGAGTAAATAAATTGATATAAACTATGAGCCATACCTTCCACGAAGCCTCACAGCCTCAAGAAATCTTCCTTCATCCATGGCTTTCTGGACTTCTTGAGTCTTGAAAAAACAAGTTGATTGGTCAGTATATTGAAAATAACCTAGAAAGTTGTTTATTTAATATATTCCCACACATATTTCCATAGTGAAAAAAGAAATACTGACTTTTTCTCAATTTATGAGCTATCTCCTATCACAGCATAAATTACAGTATATAGGAAGAAAAGATGGTAAAAACAAACACCTAAATCCTTCCAAGACATCAATATATCTATTTTGCATTTTCTTTTTTCAGTTTAAGCTGAACAGTTTTAGTGAGGAACCTGACTGGCATATGACATGTAAATGATGCAAACGTTTGAAGAATTTGCTGTAGCAATAAAAACAGAAGACTTGAGATGAAATTTTAAAACAAATTAAAAAAAATGTATTTCGTGTTTCTTGGTATTTTGCAAATAAGTAATAGCACACCGAGAACATACATGAACTTCATTATTCATTCCCAAATGTGGAAATTGCTGTACACGTTCTCATCAGTGCCCTAATAAAAAGACAACTATGCTACACAGTAGTCTGCTGGAGTAAATGAATAGCTACTCATTGGCTTTTTGCCAGAAACTCACCATCTGCACACACTCCATCAGAGGCAGACGGACAGCCTGGTTTCCAGACAGGGACACAACACAGGCAGGGGTAGCTGGAGTAGCTTCTAGGAGGGCAAGCACAGCTTCCACACCCATACGACTCGCCTGGAAACAGATGATGTTTGAGTATTCAGGCAAGAACTTAAAAGCACAATGTTTCAAATCCTGATTTCTCTGTAAATCAAGCCGAAACCAATTTCTCAGAGGCAAGATGAAAATGTTGTGGCTTGCTTAATACCCTTAAGTATGGACGATTGTTCTTACAGTATTGCATCTTAATCTTAACATAGATTCCTCTACACAAGTGCTGACTATTCTCAATTTGAGCTATTTATTCACAGAGGTAATGGGAGATAATAATTTTTCAAGTTAATCATGTAAAAACCTCAAGCCCAACAAAAAATAAAAATGCAGTTACAAAATGTGGTGCTATGACTAATTATTTTAGAATACTCACCAGAATTCTGTCAAAAGCTGAAGGGGTTCCACCCCTTTGCACATGACCCAAGATAGTTACTCGGGTGTCAAAACCAAGTCGCTGAACCACAAGCTGCAAAAAATTCCAAAATACAGCAGGTTTATCACCATCATTTTATAGACACGTGTTAGCCTACTCTGCTTTATGTGAAATTACAATAACAAATGTTATACATTGTTACATATGTTACAATAACATATGTTACAATAACATATGTTATACATTAGTACATAAACAAAAATGAAAACTCTATAAAGGTTAAACCAGTCTTTAGTTTATTTCTAATCTAGAACTGAAGTCCAGCTTCCTAATTTAAAGGGACATTTTAGAATGGCAAAACAGTGGCTTAGACGCAATAGTTAACTACAGTTACAATGGCTTCATCATGCACAGTTACAAAAGCAGGTCTAAATATTCTAATACTTGAAATAAGTTCAATTACAATGTTTTATTCACTTCATGTTTCATCTATGTGCAAGATTACATGTCCCAAAAGATTTTGAGTACAACTTCAACCAGGATGACGTTTAACCTTAACTGGTATGGCTTTTAAAACGCACAGTAAAAATTATGATAAGGAAACTATTTCGTTCAGTCACTTTAGTTCCATTCTCTCTGTTACATATCAAATCTCAAGTCACCAAAAGATAGGTTTAATTAATGTATCTTTAGTGAGCATGTAAGGTTAGAGGTAAGTACTGAATACCACAAAGCAGAAAAAAATTG
>VWZD01005548.1:196573-306665 GCA_013396695.1 Sakesphorus luctuosus
GACACAAAATGCTAAAGACAATACATACCCACAGTGTCTCCCCATGACCTCCAGAACAAATGTCCTCTGATGGCTGCAAAGACAAGAAAATAGATTAACTGAACCTGATTATCAAGAAACAGCTTGTGTTTACCACGCTAACCAAACACAGAATTCATTAGCAAAACAGAAGGTCACATTAAACAATGTATTTAAAATTATGTATTTTCCAGTGCATAATTTATTTTCACTACTACTTTCTTCAAAAACATGTACAGGCAGCTAGAAGATAAGATGTGAACATTTACTGAAAATGTAAGTGATGCAGACCCATAGTTAAGAACTGCAATGATATAGCTGTATTAAAAATTAGTAATTTAATTTCTTTAATTTTACTGAAACAAAGCTTATATAGAAACATGCTGTGTGCCTGGATCTTTTCTAATAGACTATGAAAGACTAAAAAAATACTAAAAACCAAAGTCTGCCCCTAAGCCTGATGTAGCCTCTACAATCACATGCTTAAAGTGCTGCCATGACAGCAATCATGAAGAAACAATTACTAAAAGGAAAAGAAACCAATATACTCAAAAGATGAAGTCAAAACGAACTTTTATTCCCACTCTAGAAATATTACAATTCCCCTTACCTAACCTCTATTCAAAATTAACTTAAATGCTTCACTATTTTATGGAAATAGCAAACTCTGAAGCATGAACAACTGTGTATTTGTTATCAATCTCTGTAATATACACAATTTACCTCTGAGCAGTGGTCATGATGGCATCAACAACTTCAATTATTCTGTGCAAAGCTGAGTCAGTACCTATGGTCATATCAGTTCCACAGAAGTCATTGTCTATGGATCCAACCATTCCAACAATGTTAAGGTAAGCATATTTCTTAACAGCCTCTGCATCAATCTTTCCTGTAAAGAAGTATCCAGAGAAATGGCTGTAAGACTATTAAAAAAAATTAATTTGACATACTGCTTGGGTGCTCTACTTTTGTAAATTAAACATATCCAAACATTAAATTATGTTTAGATATTTTAGGTAACAAGGTTAGTCAAAACTACAAACAGAAGCCAATCAGACATCCAAATAAAAGAATCCTGCATAGAACTCCTTACAGTAAGGAAGGAAATAAGAGCTTTTCAGTCTATCTTGAAGTGTCAATAAATTATCAAGTTTTTTAAGTAACTTTAAAATTGATGGTTTTGACTTAAAACAGTATTATTCAAATTGTAGTCTCAGTATATAATATGCAACAAAGAAATAAAAGGATGTAAACTGGAGGTGATTATGGGTATACATAAATCATCAAAAACCAGCATTAAAATTTTGAAGACTTCGCTTCTGCAACACTGAAAGGCTCTTGATTTCATTATTAATAAGCAAACAGAACAGAAAAGCTCCTATTCTAAGTCTTAGCTTTGTCTCCAAAGACATCAATGAAAATGCTGCATCATCCAAGAGTTCTAAAGGATCTCAAGGATGAAGCCGCTTAAGCACTTAAAACTACCTTAGTATCTGTGGATGGGATGGTAGTAAATACAATGCCAAATTTTTAATATGGGACTCAAGAACCATGTATCAGTGTGTTTAATGTCTATATTAGAGAAAAACAGTAGAAACCATTAAAGAAAAATACAACTAATGTCCATGAAGATAAACACAGCATTGTGAGAAGAAGAACCGAAATGTTTTCTATGAATGTATACCATGCTTTACAAACCTTTTCTAGAGTTCCAAAGGTGACTTAATACATGAATAAGGGCTATCTGGTTGACATGTTCTAGTTATATTTCCAAAAATCCATTGACAAGGTTTTTTGCCAAAGGATTTTGAGGAAACTAAGCAGTCACCATATAAGAAAGAAGTAATTTCATAGAGTAAATAATGTGAAATGGAGGGTAAAAAATAAGAGACAGAGTGCCATAGTAAATTCAAATTCTTGTTTCTGAAGAAGGTAACTAATGAAGTTCTAAAAGGATCTGTGCTGATCAACACACTCAGCAATAACCTAGAAAAGGGAATGAGCAGCAAGGTGCCAAAGTTTACTAATAAAACTGAATTATTTGGGTTCTAAAGGTATGGAGTGTCTGAGAAGAAATGAAGAATACTAGCAAGACAAAGTGAGCAGTAAAGTATCAGATGAAATTCATCACAGATAAATGTAAACTAAGACACACAAAAAATGCACCCTAACATTCCAAACAAAATAATGCTATTTTCAGCATAATACAATAATGTTGTTTTCATTAATATATCAGCCTCAATGCTCAATAGCAGTCAAAAAAATCAAAATATTAGAAAATATTAGGAAAAGAATAGAGAACAAAGCAAAGATCATTATACTACTGTGTAGATCCATGGTTTGCCCTCATCTTGAATACTGGGTGCAGTTGTGGTCCTCCCCACCTCAAAACATGGTAGAACTGGAAAAGGTTCAGAGAAGGGCAACAAAGATGATCAAAGGTATAGAACTTACATATAGGGAACAAATAAGCAAACTAGGACTCTCCATCTAGAAAAAGAGATGACGAAGGGAAAATAAGACAGCTGTAAAATCTCAAGTGGCATGCAGAGAGGAAGGAGGATTGACCGTTCACTGTTTGTTCTAATACAAAAATTATGGAACATCAAATGATACTAGAAGCCAGCAGGATCAAAATAAGCAGAAGATTCTTCACAATCTTCATTATTCAGTGAAGCTGTAGAACTCCTTGATACACCATACTTTCAGCAAAACTCTGTATGCTTTCAAGTAGACTGTATATACTCATGGAAGAGAAATTAACATTAAGGACTGCTAATACCATCTGGTTCGGGAAGTCCTGAAGACAGAAATGGATGGAATCTATCGGAGTATTTTTAGGTTAATATATAATATCAATGCAGCACTATTTTATTCTTTTACTCTTCCCTATACTTTCTCTTAGATGCTATCAAAGACAACTACTGGGCTGGATGTACTTTTATCAACAGCCACTTAATGTTCTTAAACAGTGACACACAGGCAGGAAAGCATCATAACTTAATAACAGCCAAGTGTGTAGCTGGTTATAGGAAGGAATGACCATCTCAGTTTGAATAGGAGGGCATTTGGCTTTTCAAGCAGAAAGTTCAGAGCTCAGATCCTAAAAATTATTCAGAAGAAAAAAAGGCACAGACTGTTGCACAGTAACTTACTTGTCCTTTATGATATACATGAGAGGATGTACTGAAATAAAAAACTCTTATTTCATGAAGAATCATGTAGTCTCCTAGAATGAATGCATTTGACTTTTGAACTTTAGAAATACCCTCTGGATATACTTTGCCATAGTTAGTTTAGGGTCTGTAACTTCCCTGCAGGTTGGGACTGGAAGCCTAGACGGTCTAAAGGAAAACTTACCTGTCTGTGCCAGTTCTTCCAGAAGTCCACTCCACTCCTCCCGGAACAGATTGGCACCGGTTAAGCTGCCGTCTCCACCAATCACACAGAGATTAGTGATTCCCCTCTGGACCAAGTTGTAGGCTGCCTGCAGGCGGCCCTCACGCGTACGGAAGGACTTGCAGCGTGCACTGCCAATAACTGTACCTCCCTAGGAGAAGGAAGTACAGTAATTTCAATTTATAATCCAGTACATCAATATTTATTTTTACGATTGATAATGATGAATTTTGTAGCGTAACCTCCATCTTCAATTTTACAGTGAGTAAGTAATGATGAACAAAGAATTAACAAACCTGCAGGAATTTATTGCATTCTTGAGAAAAGATACACAGGGGGAAAATGAAAAAAGCACTCAAAAATTACTGATAAAGAGCTACTCTGGAAGGAAGATGTTAAATGGTTTGGGATTAATTTCAGCAGCATTCCAATAAATAGGTTGTTACTTGTATGTAATGGTATTAGTAAGAGTGATATACTAAGTATTTAGATGAATTTGCCTCAGTTTGACATTTTTTCCCCCAATAACATGAAATATATAAACAGAGAAAAAACATAACCCCAAAATTCAAAATTAGCATTTATTGTCCCTCCACAGAATTATGGCCCTAACTGCCTTTAATGCCTTACAGATCAGAGTAATGGTAAATTTTATGTTTTATTAATTATCTGCTGCATTTCTTAACTTCCTGAACTTCCTTCAGAAATGGTAGCTATTATTTTCAAAAAATAATGAAGTGACTGAAGCTCCCTGTCACTGCAAACTGCTGGGCATCTTGCTGAAAATGCACTATTTACACATCTTCTCTGTTTGTTGTTCAGTCACTCATGAAGTTGAATTTTTGCCTTATTTATTGTCACAGTAAAAAGTAGTATCAATTAAGAATGCAAAAACTTTATCTTTCCTGCAAACAAATCTGGAAATGATCAGCTCACTTTTGCATAAACATTTCCTTGACTTTAACTTATAATAAATCTGTTATGCCAATCCAAACTTGAGCTTCCAATCTGCAGAGGCTGCACTGATATCATCTGCCTTATCAATATGATTCAGCTTTCAACCTAGTCCTGGGTACTGCTTCACCATCTATGTTGCATAGCTGCTAATGGCAGAAAAAAAAGGTGGAACAGAAGCATTTCAGCCTTCTCCAGATAAAAAGTAGATGAGTACGTGCTGAGATGTTCTTAAAAAAATCAGGACCGTAAAAACATATTTAAACTAGGTACTTTCAAGCTTATGAAAAACATAGTTATGAAAGGAAAACACATTATGTATTTGAAATGATGTCCTACTTGTTCTGATTACATAGAAATATACGTTGGGCTGATAAATCTTTCCAATCAAAACAACTAAACACATTCGGTAAGGTACATCCTCAGCTCTCCAGCTGGACTGTTGAATTACTTAGAATCAAGCTCAGAAATCTGTTTTTGTTATGCTATGTATACTATACATATATGGTACATCCTGCTCCTGCCTATACTCCTCTGTGGCTTGGCCAAGATAACTCAATTTTCTCTTAACCATAAGATGCATCCGGATGATGCTCTTGGTCACAAGTGTTTAGCTTTAGGACTCAATGATCCTTATGGGTCCCTTTCAAAATTATGTATTCCATGCATCTATTTACAGATTCTGCAAGAGAGATATGGGAAAAAGGAAGAAAAAAAAAAAAGAGGAAAACCAGAAAAACAATGAACACAGTGGACAAAATATCTCACAGTATTCCAGGTCATTGGTTTGTTTAAAAACAAAAAAATTGTCTCTGCTAACTGCTTTGTTTATTAGCTTTGTAGAAAACTCCAAAGAAACCCATTCTTCACCTGGAGGTAGTTTTCAGAAAGCTTGGCAAGCAGTAAGGCTCTTCGCCAAACACAGTACCTTCTCTGGAAGAGGTAACACTACCATGCTGAGCAAAGGCTGAGGAGATCCAAATGGCCACACTGCAGAAACGTTGTAATAAAAATGTACAAAGTCACTGGTATTATAATGGGTAATTATACCCATTACTGTAATTCTAAATCCACTTAGAGAGAAAACCAACAGGGTTTCGTAAGAAACAGTCACGTTTTGGCCCTATAATGTCTTTTTTAATAAATATAGGCTTGCCAGTTTGGCTTTAGGAGGCTTAACGTGTGATGTTGAAAATTTAGAACAAAGGTTTTCAACATTATTTCTGTGCACCAAATACAAGACAACACCAAGATCTTCAGAAAGGGTCGGACATCCATACTGTAGAAATCAGTCTGTACAGAAAGTGCTCCATGCTGGTCACTCAGTCATCACAGAGTTCCAATATGTAATTGCAGTGGTTGCCTGGATCTTTTGTTAAATAAAGAGATTTTGGGTCCCAACCCAACCACTCAATACTTACCACTTGCAGGATACTTGAAACGCTTTCCCATGAAACTTCTACAATATTATCACCTCCATCAACCATTCCCTGGTAACCCTGAAAGAGTATTTCAGAAATCTGACTTAAAAAACTGCATAAAATTTCCACTGCAGTAATACTCACCTTGTGTACTTCAATGCAACTTTAGGTAATAAAAATGTTGAATAAAAAAATTACTCAATTTCAATGAAACAAAATGCTTTTTTTAAATGGAGAAAAAAGGCAAAGCAAACTCTCTTCTTCCTAAAAAATCAACTTGAAGATAAGGTAATACTTTACACAGATTAAACAGCTATTAAACCAGAATGTGTTGCTCCTTTATTAGGAATAAATAGTCAGGGGGTTTTTTTAAAAAATATGACAACTTTAAAACACATTATAAAATATGTTTCTTAAAAACAGACCCTTAGGCTGAGGTCATGATCTTAGGAATCTACCTTTGTAACACATATTTTTCCTCCACAGGTTGGTAAAAGCAAAATGAAATTAAATATAATGACCAAAACTTTTTCATAAATGAAAAACAAATCAAGTTACATGACCTTTTTTTTTTTAGAGGCAGTTACACAAAAAATAGACAAAAGAAATTTTATAGAAAAAACTGACAGTTTTCAGTGATGCATTTAAGAAATTCTCAATACCTTAACTTAAATGGTCTTCATAAAACACTGCATGCTGTACTATGGAAAGAACTACACTTATTTGAAAAAAGGAAAACTATCCAGTGAGCAGCTGAAGGGTCTTGTTATGCCTGGCTTTACTACCTCTCTACAGAAATACAAGTAGAATGACAAATACAGATTCTTTTCCATTAGGTGAGACTGTGAACATTGATTTAAAAAAGCAAATAAACTATGTGTACATATTCCTCATGTCAAGGAACAATTAGTTATCATTTTTTAGATGCAGATTTGCAAGACTGTATATACTTAGTTTTAGGTTTCTCAATAATAAATCAGGTGGAACTAGAAAAAGAAAGGAGTTCAGAAGACAGCAAAACTGACATTATAAATTAGAGCAATGTAGATTTTATTCAGCATGCATTAACTTGGAAATGTATTAAGGCTTAAAAAGCCACATACATTATACAAACACTATGCTTAAACTTTGAGTCCTTACTGTCATGAGAGGATAAGAATATAAAGATAATCTGGGCACAACAAAAGTACAAGTTACCCAAGTTTTCTAGGTTTCTAGTACAGATTCCAAGAGGAAAGCAGAAAAGTTTCTGCTCACTGACACTTGACTGATTAATTTACATATAAGATGATCAAGTAATAGCAAAGAAACATCTAGCTGAAAAACTACCTATGTGCCTAATTTCTGTCATTCAACACCCTTTTTCACTATATTGTACACTCTCCAGATAAAAAATTTGACATTTATCTAATGTATACACATTGAATGGTTTGTGTTGGAACAGACCTTAAAGATCATCTAGTTCCAATTCCCCACCCATGGGCAGGGACATCCCACTAGACCAGGTTGCTCAGAGCCCCATCCAACCTGGCCCTGAACACTTCCAGGGATGAGGAATCCACAGCTTCTCTGGGCAACCTGTTCCAGTGACTCAGCACTCTCGCAGTAAAGACTTTCTTCTATACATCTAACCTAAATTTCCCAATTTTCAGTTTGAACCTATTACTCCTTTTCCTATCACTACATGAAGGAGGATCTCTCTGCAGCTTCACTGTCCCATGTGCTAATGTATACACAGAGTGACTTGCAGCTAAGACAGTACCTACACAATTTCTTCAACATTGGAGCACGTTGGAAAACGAGTAATTCTTAATCTACATACTAATTTTTAAAAAAAACTTCTCAGATAAATTGCAAAGATCTTCAAAAAGAAACACATAATATGCAGAGTTGGAAGGGATCCACAAGGATCATCAAAAGTCCAATTCTTTAGCCCTGCACAGGACCATCCACAAGAGTCACACCATGTGCCTGACAGTATTTTCACCAAACACCTCTTGAGCTCTGTCAGGGAGCCTGTTCCAGTGTCCAGCCACCCTCTGGGTGAAGATGATCTTTCTCATAACCAACCTAAACCTTCCCTGACACAACTTTAGGCCATTCCCTTGGGTTCTGTCACTACTCACCACAGAGAAGAAACATTACAGTGGATCCAATTGAGCTTGGTGAAGACCAACAAATTACTAAGTTCACCCATCACAGCTTTGCTAGTTTGTTTTTTTGAAAAGTGAAAAATCCAATGTTTCTTATATCATTTATCAATGGAGTGAAATCGTTTCCTATTGATATTGCTATTGACAACTATGATATTACAAAGATCCATAAGCAACAAATCCTGAGAAGTAGTGTGGTGTTGTAACTGACTATAGTAAGCTGCACCACAAGCTAACTTGAGATGAAAAATCGAAGAAATGCATCCCAGAAGCTGTAATATACAGTAAATATATACACAAATATATGCATATCATGAGACTGGCAGATTAAAATCCCCAATTTGCGTATTATCAAACCAAAAACAAAGAAAAAAGCAAACTGATGAACTACTATTTGAAACTGAAAGATTTGAAACAGGCTAAGAAGGATCTATCACCAGTGCCTGCACCATGCATCTTTAAAGTAGAAAAAATCCATTTTGATCAGGAGTCCATATCTGTGTAGACAACTGAGAACTGGGGATGCATTAACAATTCCTCCCCTTACAAGGCAGGGGAAAAGGGAGCCTCTCAAATACTGATCTATTTCAACTGTTATACTAACTTTTTGTGCTGGGGACTAGCCAATCCCTTTTAAAGGTGGAATTTAACTTGAATTAGGTAAACAAATAGTTCAACACCATGACAACTGCACAGTTACCAAAAATTACAAGCAGATGTGAATACAGACTTCAATAAAAAGAGGGTGGAAATCTGCCACTTTACACTAAAAAAACCCCACCCTTACCTAGATTCTAAAAATAGCACCTTCACTACTAAGATATTAAAACTATGAGGCAAGAATGGAAAAATTAAACTGTCAAAAATACAGAAGGAGCAGTATGTGAAGACATGCCCCATTTTTTTTGTTTAGTCCTTCCTTTACCCAAAATCTGAATATTCAGAGATGAACAAGAGGAAATGTCTGTGGGTTAAATGTTCCCAGGGTACACACATACACACTGCAACTCTTGAAGAGAGTAGCAGGGGCAGCAAACGTTGCTTCCAGTCTAAACTCCAAAGACAAAAGCTTTCAAAAAAGAACAAACCATCTTCTGGTATGTTACATGTGAGACGTTTCGGGCTTTAACAGTTATTTGTGTTTAACTACTGTTTGACAATGTAAAATACTAAAGTCACTGAGCGTACAGACCACCACATAAAAGACACGAAGTTTTCCTCACAGAAATCCGTGACTGCCGTACCATTGCATTTCCAATGCTGGCCTCTGGAGAAAAAGACTCTTAATCAAGATGAAGAATCTAAAAGCTCCATAGCTTAGTAGTAAGAGCACGCATCCACTGGGAACTATGTGCTTCAATCCTGGAAAAAGGGCAGGATATTTGTATAAATATTTAAGACCTCAGTTTCTAAAATGAGTTGCCAGAAATGAGAGGCATTACTTTTTCTTCCCATTCTCAATTAAAAACAAGAAAACAAAAACCCCCAAACTGACTTTTTATAGTTTTTGATAAGAGAAAAAAACCTAACGTAGCCTCCTAGAGCAGACTGGGACTCCACACATACTTCCATCTCCAAGATTTTCATACTATGAGTGAAATTAAACCATGGATATTCCAATTTTAA
The DNA here is from genome assembly GCA_013396695.1 of Sakesphorus luctuosus. Lineage (NCBI taxonomy): Eukaryota > Metazoa > Chordata > Aves > Passeriformes > Thamnophilidae > Sakesphorus > Sakesphorus luctuosus. Next base: position 206,145 of record VWZD01005548.1, read on the forward strand.
TTTTCAAACTGGGGCAGATTTTAGGAGTAATGTGATGCTAGTCAAGAAGGATGACTACAGATTGTTTAGGTACTAAAATACTTCAAGATGGTAATAAACATAAAATATGAAACTAAGGCAACTGTATAGAGAAAACATTGCATCTACAAATAGCAAACTTTGAAATGTGCTAATTTTCATGAATTAAGATTTTTTTAAAAAAACACCTTAATTTATTGCATTTCATAGCTATAAATTTACAGGGGTTTATACTAAGTATATAAATTATATATAGCCAATTATATTTTTATATAAATAATTTTATAATTTTATTTTCACTTCAGTCATTTGTTGTTTTTTTCCTTTTAGGAATTGAAATATGCCCAAATAGCCCATGAACTCCAACACGTAACTATTTCTTTCTCTGGGCTTTAGTAAAACCAACTTTTAAAAGGCTAGAAAATTACTTACGTCAAATTCGTTATCAATTTTTCTTTATCTCTGTAATCTCTCACCACAAAATTAAGCAAAATGGAGTTAGGAAGCAGAAAGAAAGCTGAATTACTGTTTTACTTAGAATACAGAGCTAGTTCTGGCCACAGCTGTAGAAGACAGATGGTTTTACAGTGCAAAAGGTCTCATGACAGACACAGTTACAGGAGAAAGAGAGCGTATAATGGCTACAGCAAGGTAAGCTTGAAAAGTCTGAGACCTTTAACTCAATTTTTGAATCCAAATAAGAAATTTTTTATCTCCTTTTGGCTATTGTCACTTCAGGTTTTCCTTCACTTTTTCAGAGCAGCTTCAATACAACTATCCCTTTCCCCTGACCTATGAGTGCCTAGTTAAAATGCCTACTCAAAATGCAGGCTAAAAACATACTATTCGCTTTACTTAACACATCTGTCTGCAATTTAGAAGAACCACCATGATACAAATATTAAGTAACAAAGTATACACAAAAATGTATACATCATTCAAAGCCTTATAATAGTAAACATTAGTGGTAAGTCCCACCCGGAAGATTTTTACCTTCCACTATACCTGTCACTTCATCTGTTTCCTATTTCAAAGAGGTGGAATTCAATAGCTGTTTCATTTCCAAGCTTGCAGCCTCTCTGAAGTACTTGGATGTAGTGTGAAAGAAAACTGAATTCATATTTCAGTTACCACAAAGTCCAAGAATAAAGCTCAGCATTCAGTACTTCCCAAAACATAGAACTGAATGGACTGAACTAGAAGGAAAGATCTTTTTCAGAGCCCATCCAACAAAATGTGGATTTTTCTCCCAGACCACAGTAAAGAAAGAATGACAATACATAATGGAAACTCAAAACTCCCAACAATGACTTGACTTTTACAATTTCTTTTCATTCAGAAATACATGTGACTTCACATTGGCAAGCTCTAGCAGTCCATAGAGGAACATGCTACTTAATTAGTGCTATTTTGTTAAGTTCAGAAAAAACAGAAATATTCAAATTTCTCTGCAAATTTATCATTGAACACACTCTGTGATACAAAACAATTTTTAAAAAGTGACAAAAGATGGTAATTCTTGAGTCAAACTTAATTAAAAAAATAAATTAAAATCCAAGTTCTGGCCTAAAGAGGGCCAAAACCTCCCCCTTACTTCCAGAGAAGTACCTGACCCATTTCAGCAAGCCTGCAAACCAGCTGAACACTGAGGGAACTCCAGAGACTGGCCATGTAATTAGCACACACTGAAATGTTCAGAGCAACTTGGTGTAGCACTGTTGTACAAAAGAATCTTGGAGCACAGTCCTCTGCTTATTTGCATTTCAATATACTTTGCATCTCATTAGTAAATGAGCTATAGGAATAAGGAGACATAGAAAAAAATTGATAAATAGCTACTTTTAAAAGATAAATTGTGTATTTTACATGCACAAAACTAAAACCAAAGTATTTTCCTAGCACTTCTATGAATTCTAGTACTTCTTATTTTTATACTAAACATTAAAATTAAAGTTTAAAGGGAATATTACCTAACAAGTTTTCCGTCATATCAATTTTTTATTGTGATTTGTAATGATCTCAAACTACCAGGGAGGAATTCCAGTGGGACCAGAATGACTTCTTACTGCAAATCATGCAAAAACTAAAAGCATCCTTTATACAGAAGTCTAACTATAACATAGTCATCCAGGAACACACATATATGAAGTATTACTTTCACATTAAACTTGTCTCATAATTTTTTTGCTTCATGCAATTGTTACAGAAATTAACAATCTTTATGGACGCACAGCCACAAGCTTCCACCACAAAACTCTGATGTCTGCACACACCACAAATAATCAGGGTTTGATGGGGTGAATTTTTATTTTTTCTGGGTGTAGGAACTGTGTTGGTTTTTGGTTTGTTTTGTTTTTTGTTTGTTTTTATTTTTTAGTTTTGTGGGGTTTTGTTTGGTTTTGATTTTTGGTTTTTGTTGGTCGAGTTTTTTCAGTTACAACTTTCCACCAGGACAGATGGCACCAGCCTGACAGTTCTCTTGTTCAAAACAAACTCATATAAGTCGTGAAACATGGGTGATGACACATCCTTATCATACCCTAGGAAAACAGACTAGGCAAAGTCAAAGGGTTAAAAATCAGTAGTTTAACCAAGTCTGGGAAAGAAAGTACAACAAATGGGGTAAACATCTAACAGGTACACAGATACACAGCTCACTGCTGGGTGACAATCACCTCTGGTTTTCTCAGTATTTTTAAGTTTCTGGTAGCACATAAAGAATTCAATACATTTTAAAAATTACTTCTAAATTACATACTTTTAGAACACATTGTGAAAAATAAATTTCCACAAAAATTAAAAATTACTAAATAAAATACATGATGAAAGGGAACAGCATCTACATTTTTTAATTTATGCTATTTATTTCCATGATGTTTCCACAAAAACTAAAGCATACTCAGAGGACAAAATACAGAATGTTAAAACAAAAACTAACCTCATAAACAAAATAGACTTTGGCTTTTACATAGATTCCCATGCGTACGACTGCGCGCACAGCAGCATTCATACCTGGAAAGAAAAAGCAAAATCACATTGTTACAGGTCATCCAATATTTTCTGTATGATACAAATATTCAGTGTCTGAAAAATAAAGGGAACATTAATTCCTTCCTAAAGAAAATAGCCAGCATCTATTAGAACAGAAATTTGCCTAATGACAGTGCAATCAGTCCATGAGCATGAAGGGTTCAGACATACTCTTTGTTACAATAATTATGTGGATGCCAGTATCTGTTCTAATCAGAGATTAAATTGCAGCTGACTGTAAAATAGCATTGCGAAAGTAACAGCTACAAGAAGGCAAATTAATTTTACAACAATGATTAGGGTTTTTTGTCTGAAATGCAAAACATTCAGTGAGTTAAAACTTAGCTTCTTCAAATGAGAAATTATATTGTAACAGTCCTTTTTTTTTTTCCCCTGAGATTTCCAAAATAACAAAGGTGTTATATAATTCAGTATTTTATGGGAAACAGAGTCAAAGTCGACCTGGACAGATGTTCATTTAAAAAAGACAGAAACAGCAGTAAATTAACACAAACAAAAATGCTACATAGCCTCATTTGACAGAAAAGTGTCTAAATGCCACTTGGCTTCCAAAAATCGCAAGTTCAATTTAGAATGCCCTGCTCACAGACATTTGACAATTATATTCCTGCAAATCTTCCATTTAAGTCCCAATGGTCAACACTTTACCTTACCATCAACACTGGAAGTTCCACTGGTCTCCCTACAGGGGTCAAATGAATTTCTATTATAATCCAACCATTCAGATACTGCATTACCTAACCCAGTATTCAGGAACTTCCCAAAAGTAATAAACTAAGTGTTTCTATACAATGGACACAAGAGATTATGCAAAACACGAAGACAGAAGTAGATAGGTTACAATACTGAAAGACATAGCCTTGGCACATCCCTTGAAAAGGGATGCAAGAAACATGACAATCCACTGGGCACCAGTTCTCCAAATCTGATGCACTTAAAATAGCAAAGTAGCAGGTCAGCTCTGCTCTCTGATATAGGTGTTAAGTGTTCACTCTTCCAGAAATTTTATAAAAACTTGGTAAGTAGAATACAGCACAGCAAGCCAAAAAGATTTATTCCTACAGTATCTACCATTATTAGAAAAAAACCCTGAACTATAAAAGTCAGCCTGTCTAAATACAGAATGAGGCTGAGTTTTCCTCAGAGATTCATTAGTTAGGAATACATAGTAAAGTCCCTGAAGCTGATCAATGTGAAACTAACTTTGTCAAAATCACAAAGTTCCTTTTGCTGTTTCTGTAGATGACACTTTAACTAAGTAAAAAGTAACAGTGTTTTCAAATCAATTCTGTACTGGGAAAGAGCAGCAAGAATTCTTTCAGCCCGAGTCAGCCTTGTGGCAGAGCTGGAAAAAGTTCTCAAATGCCAAGACAGCTAAAAGCACAGCTTTAGATGAAGAACTGGATGATGCCAAAGAAAAGCAGAGACTCTCATGTGACAGCCTGTACTGAAAGGAAAGTCAGCATGCTACATCTCCGATGGAACAGATTTTCTACGAGGGCAAAGTTATCGCCTTAGAAAAAAAGTTTTCACAACAAAATTAATACACCCACTCCCTTCACACATCGTGTGTCCCCTGAAAAAAAGGGACAAAGACCTTTAACTTTACCAAACTGAGAGTTCACCACAGCACTGCCGTTTTCCACAAACAGGGAAGATGTCAGCACAGAGTACTCCTTTCACCAAAGCCACAGCTTGCTTCTATTAATGCACACGTTGTGTGGGAGGCTTTTTTGTTGTTGCTTGGGAAAGAGGTTTCTTTGGTAGTTTGGGTTTTGGCTTTTCGGGTGTTTTTCAGAGGAGGGTTGCTGGTTTTGGTTTGGTTTTCGAGGGGTTTTATACATATATATATATATATATATATATATACACACATATATATGTATGTATATTTTTACACACACATTTTGGTATATATATTCATAATACAGCCACACACTTTCTTAGTGAATACCTTCCAGTTTCTCATATGAAAATGGATAAAATTCACAATTTACCTGCTGCAAGAAAGGACAAAAGCCCAGGAAAAAAGCCCCACAAATTACAGACAGAAGGCATCTTCCCAGTACCACCACTGTAACTTTTAAGTTTATGCAACAGACATTTCATTATTTGGTGATGTGTATTTTATCTCCTTATTCAGAACAAGGACTTGGATGTCTCCTGGAAGGCTCCTACACAAGTAGCTTACATTTCAGAATGGCTGAGGACTAAAGTATGTTATAATTTGGTACCTATAAAATACAGTTAACACATTGAAGTTTTAGACTTCTACAATTTCGCTGCCAAATCTAAATACAATGGTTGTAATAATTCAAGTCTGTAAATACAGCAAATTTCATAAAGCCTCTGTAGAACTTGTGTAACAAAATGTTGGCATATTTCATTGTTTGTGAAGTCTTACAACAGTATTCATGAATTACCATAACTATGAAATTTAATTATATACTTATTACTCAAAAAGAGATTTACCAGGTCAAGGATGGATTTAGCCCTGAATGATAAATGTAGCCTGATAAACACACAGGATTAGAATAACAGCTTCAAAAGAAAGCCACGAGTAAAACCAGTATGGTTTTTTTACAACCTAAGACTTACTTAAAATCTTTCTGAATTACCACTTGCTTTTGCATTGAAGTCTTAGAAAGAGGAAAAGATTTATTTTGCTCTTTTGGTCTCAGCAAAGATTAACTGCAACTACTTAGAGGGCTTTACAGAACATTTGAATTGATTTAAAAATTGATAATTTACTGTCCTTTATATTGCCTATTCACTTGTCTTAAAAGGAACAGTTAGTTTTCATGGCAGGGTTACAAACAGTACTGCAGAAATCTTTAAATTGCAGGCATTCCCTGCTTCCAACAGATTATTCCTCTCTCATTCCTGTATCTTGCTCCATGTACATATACACCACTACAATGCAGGAGGTTCTCCACTACTTTGTGTTTAAGCCAAGTTTGCCTCACTTTAGTCAGCTACACATGGCTTTAAATAAATAACTTCAATACAAACTATACAAAAGAAAAATCAAAACTATGCATCTTGGACAAGCATCAAGAAATACTTAAGTACCACCAGTTTTAAAGATAAACATTGGCTTTAACACAGGCTTAATGACTTAGCACATATGTTTAAGTACTACCCTTTAGACTTATATAGCAAAAAACACTATGGAAAATGTCTAAATATTGTCAAATAGAAAGGCTTTATTCAAATACGTAAATGAATATGTCAGTAAGCATGTAAGAGACTATAATCATCAAAAGAGAAGCAGTCAAATACAAGAACTGAAGAAAGCATTAAGAAAAAAATTTGAGTTTTTTCCATTTACTTTTAATTACATCACAGATTTTATTGCATATAATCAAAGTAATTATTCTAGGTATCTGAAAAAAGTACTATAAATTTTTTCAGAACAGTAACACTGTAATAGATCAGAACATTCTACTGCATGAATATATACAACAGCAAAATATCTAGAAACCACGTTCACTTTCTTCTTAAATATTAAAATAAAAATCTTAATCATAGACCAGCTTTAATCATAGAATCAAGTTATTACAGAAGCAGTTCCTCAAAAATATTAAATACATTGAAATAGTTACACCTATCCATTAATAACTACATTCTTTAATTTTACATGTAATTACTATTTATCATACTATATCTATGGACACATGTATATGGATTTCATATACATGTCTATACACATGCAATATTACGAGCTGGACAAGGTGTTTTTTTGGGGAGCAGAACACAGACTAGAGTTCAAAAATTCCTTGTAAATATGTTCAAATCACGTAAGTGCTAATAAATAACCTCTGTAATTTGGATGATGTAAGAGGAGTGTGGGTTGTTTCGGTTTGTGTGCTTCTGCCTTTTCAAAAAAAAAAAACCAGAAAACTTATTTATTTTATTGTATTATTTCAGTGGCCCATGATGGAAAAAGAAAGTTTGCCATCAGGACAAGATCAGTACAATACGTCTCATCGTGTTCTCAGAAGCCTGTAATGCTTCAAGAGCAGAAATATGTAGATCTTTGCTTCCACAGTTACAGCCTATGGCATTCCAAAAGTCCAGAATCCAAGAGGCTATAGGGTTCTTTTTAAGCTTCTCTAAACCCAGTATTTGATGAAGCAGTTGAGCTTTTTTACTTTTCAGTGGCAAGATTTCTTCTTCCAGTCTAAGTTATCAGGACAAGAGCCACCCACCTGGACTACTAAATATGTCTTGAAATGTTGGGAAGCCTGTAATGCCTCAAACATAGAGACATGTACTTCTTTACATCCTTAGTTCAGCAAGATGGGATATGATATTCCAAACCATCATGTCCCTCAGTTATGCTGTATTCCACAACACTGAATCTTTTATGTCAAAAATAACAAGGTCATATTCAAAGACAATAACCTGGAGCCAGTAAATTGGGCAGCAGCTCAGCAGCCACACACACATCCTTCCCCAGCAGTGCACAATCACTTTCTGTCAGCAGCTTTCGGATGACTCGTCCTGCTGCAGAGCTGCACCGACCACAGTCTCAGAACAAGCCTTCTGTTTGGGAGGCTGTGGAACACAGGTGACCTATGGTGGCCAAAATTGTCTGTGGCAGCCACTGGTAATCCACATAAAGTACAACTAGTGTACTTCATGACCTGAAGCAGATCATGGCCAGAGAATCCCACAAAGCTAAAGCAGAAGCATGACTTAACACCCATTTATTAAACCAGCTCCCTGAGCTTCAACCACTACAATTTAGAAAGAGTCCAGAAAACTAACCTAATATTTCTATTGAGAATTGATTGTCCAAACTTCTTTTGCCTCTTTAGGCACTTATAATTATGACAGAAAGTATTTGTTTTAGTTCACAATTTAACAGCCAGCTAGCTAAAGTGATGGACTGTCAAGTTAGTACTTACAGACACAGTGTCCAAAATACCAATCTTTTTTTCCTGTGAAACAAATCATGGATAAATTCTTCAACTCCACTGAATAAAAGCATGATGACTAAACCATATTATTTTCAGTATGACACATACACATTTTACAGTCCTTATTATTCTACAGGTAGAAAAAGGAAAAGCTAAAAAAACAACTTTCAATGAAAGTTGTGGAAATAATTGAAAACTTAACATGTCCTACAAATAGAAAGGCTTGTGCAATTTACATAATGCTACTTCTAAATTATTAAAAAGTACAATAACAGCAAAGGCAGTAATGTCTATTTTAAAATAATTCCATGCATATTTTAATCTACACTAAGATTTACAGCTCAATCTAAATCAAGGCACCTATTGATATGATTATGTGTTTACTGCAACATTAATGGGTGCTTTTTTTAACTCAATTGTTTGTTTAGTTTGGATTACAGGTACTCTGAAGATCTCTAATGTCTAACAAACATAAAACAAAACAGGACACTGGGAACTCTTATTTTAATACCAGAACTTTTTTGCCTACTTCAGAGTTAGTAGTTTTGCCTCACCTACAGTTCACTTGAACATGCTGTTTTCAAACGGCAGTAACAGCCACACATTTCCTTCTACGTTAGACTTCAGGACTTCACTTCTGTCACACGTTTGCACTCTGTCCTACAGAGGGCAAATGACCTTGACAGGGCATGACTCATTCTGTCCCTTGTTTAACTCCTAACCTAGCCAGCAAACTGACTTGAGGTTGCATATTTTACACATCTATGCTGTTACCAAGATAATACAGGTTATGGAGCTCAACTATGTTGTGTGACTCAGTTGAAATTAGCAAGTTCTAAAATGCTTGGGGTTTTATTTCCTTGTTCTAAGTTAGGGCAATAATGCTGCCAACAAAACAGCTTGGAACGCATCCAGTTTACTTTATTCTTTGTCACAACCCCACTCCTCAGACAGCAACTTTCACAGGCTGTTACCTTGAAAACCTCTCCGTAAATATTCTTCAGTGGCAATCTGCCAAATAAAAAGTCTAGATGTTACCCGTGGACTCTGCAAGTCCTTTAGATGCCTTAATTCATATGGTGGCAAGTGCAGATTAATACTTCATAAAAGGAGATGTATCTGCTGCTTCATTATATAATGTCCAGCCACGCAGAAGCAAGTTGAAGGGTTCAGCCTCTTGCTGAACACACTACTGCTGCATGAGGCAGTGGCCTGCCACACTTTTAAATTAAAATGGCGATTTTGTGACCAGACCACTAAAACAGAGATGCCCTGATACCCAGTCTCTCCTGGAATCATTTAGCAGTGGAACTGATGTCACTGAGAGCAAACAGTGGATAAAACCTGAACAAGTGTTAACACTACGCGCGGGCAAAAGAGAAGCCTTTTAAACGCATCAATTTGCTTTTTCTCCACAACTGCAACATTCCCCTCTCCGATGAAACCAAATCCCTTTCATCCCGATTAGAGTTTCGGATAATCCCAGGTAAACCCGGGGGCTCCCCGTTATTCCTGCGGGCAGGGGGAGGGAGGATGCTTCTCCCAGCCCAGCTGACGCAAAGAGGCGGAATCTGCAGCGACTCGCAGCGGATCACGTACACACCGGCGGTGGGAGGGAGCGCGGAGACACTGGTCCATGCGAGCTACCACCACATGGACGCACAGGGAAGTGAGGGGAGAGAGGAGAGGCTGGTGCTGCCGGCCGGGCAGGACGCCCCGGCCCCGGCTGCAGGCTCGTCTCGACACCTCCTCGTGTAAAAGCTGGGGAGAGACTGGTCATTAAAACCTCCGAGCCAGGCAGAAAGGAAAGGGAGGCTCCCACCCCGCATGCTCTTCACAAACGCGGATGAGTGCCGCTTCTTCTCTAAGGGAAAGTACATTCGAGACACTCTCGGCAAAAGGAATGAAAAAAAACCAAACAAACGCTAACATAACCGCGATTTAAGGGAAGGAGCTATAAACAATCATCACTGAACAACTCTACTGGCACGCGCAGAGTCCTCTCGAATCGCACGGCGCATTTCACGTTTGAAATCTTTAACTGAAACTTCAAAGCATTAATGAGGTTTTCTGGTAGAAAAAGGGAAGCAAAAGTGTAGTAAAACCTAAATTCTTGACTCGGTGTGTTGCGATGAAGCCTCTTTTTTTTTCCTTTCCCTCTTCATGTCTGCTGGTCTTTTGTTCGCCCTGTCCTGTAGTAGCTACGACTCCCTCTACACTGAAGAGATTTAAGGAGGTGAGACACGTTTCCATCATACTCCTACGAGAAGAGAGTAAACTGCCATCTGAGCCTTCTAAACCACGGGTAGGCACATAAACGTGTTCCTGGTGCCAGAACGGAGCGAAAAGCAGATGAGGCGAGGGCTGGCAGAGCTCCAGCGGCGCAGCCTCCCTCCCACCCGCCGTGCAGGGCAGCACGACCTCCTCCTCCCCCGCTCGCATCAGCCATCCCTCCTCTCCCCACCACCTCCCGAGAGGACGAGACATCTTGGTAGTAAAAGTTACTGCAGTGTTTCCACCCTCTCCTCTGCCCAGGCAGGAAATGTGACGATAAGAGGGAGGGAGGAGGAACGGGTGAGGGGATGTTCGCAGCTCCAGCACCCAGGCCCCACAGAAAATTAATTATCTTTTAAATGCTCTTAGTAGCAGAGCTGGCTCGAAGGCCAGCACATTAAGAGAAAACCGAGAGCCACGGCAATCCCGCGTGGCACACGGCCGGAGCCCTCTCTCCCCTCCATGTGCCGCACCGTGGCTTCCCGGGGCAGCCCACGCTGCCGGCGGCACCCCCAGCCTCCCGCATGGGCGCCCTGCCAGCCGGGGAGGCCCTTCCTTCCTGCCCCCCTCATACCATCCCCGAGGGGCTCCTCACCCTTTCCTTCCGCTGCCCCACTCCCCGTCGTGCCCTCAGCTCCCCCACGTTCTCCTTCCCCCTCGGCTCCCTCCCCTCATCCTCCCGCTGCACCCGGACTGAACGCCGTGAGCCGCTACCTTGGGCATCGCCGCCGCTGGTCAGCACCCCGATGGCCTTCCCGGCGCCCGAGAGGTTCTCGAAGAACTTGGGTTGGTGGTCCATGGTGCTGCGCGGGCGGCACCGGCGGGCGAGGCGAAGCGCGGTCGCTGAGGTCTGCCCGCGGGGTCTGCCCGCGCTCCGCTGCACCGAGCGTTCGGCCTCTGCGGGAAAAGAGCCCGAGCAGCCCGGTGAGCGTGTGCGGTCACCGACAGGTATAGCTCTGCACAAGAACCGAGGGGAGCGAGCAGCTGTGTGAAAAAGCCGGGGGTATAAAAAAAATAAAAATAAAACAAAAAGCAGNCCTTTTCCTTCCCCCTCCCCCTGGGGTGGGGGCGATGCGAGAACATGGCTGGCGCCTTGGCAGGGGGTAGCGCAGGGGAGGGGGTGGCGTCGGCCCGAGTTGGCTCATCCTCCGCGCTGTAGCGGGCGGGGAGCGGCGCGTGTCTGCGCGGTGGCCCCCCGGGCAGCCCCTCCAGCGGGAGCTCCCCGGCGGCCGGGGCCGAGTTGGGGCTGCCGCCAGCGCCTGCCCGGCTCTGCCGCAGGCTCCAGAGGGGAATCCGCCACCAGTGTGTCGTTCGTGGCCGCCCCATGCCCCTGAGGCGGCTGTGCCTCCTCCGCACGCTCGGCTGCTGCTCGGAAGGCTCCGGCAGGGAGCGGAGAGCGCGGATCCCGCTGGGAGCGCAGCACAGGCGGAGGGCAGATCCGTGTCACAGGGGCTGGCCCTCGCTTGCCTCGGCAGGCAGGGAAACCCACAGGCCCGGAGCTCTGCCCGTCCCCTTCTTGTTCCTCATCCCTCCTCAAGTCCGTCTTCCTGCTGAGGCATCTCACTAATACCGTAGGAGAAGTTCGGGCGCCTGTAGGAAAAGGAAGTTATTTCAGGGAGTATTTACAGCTTAGAGACAGAGATTGAGGCTAAGAGAGCAACAGGCAATGCAGTGCAGAGAAATTACTGCACGTAGGAATCGCAGTCTTTCTGCTTTCTTGTTCTCCCCTTGGGCACTGATTCCATTTCTTGGGAAGTGCTTAATACTCCTACAGAAGCGCTCTCTTAAACACCACACTTGGGTTCCACAGAATAATTCTCTTGATCATAGCAGTGTGTGTAGTCAGAAAAACAGTTTAAGCCCCCGATTTTGGTAATTTAAGCAAATAAAGCTCTCTCATCCTATAGACAGCTCTTTGTGGTACTTCACGTAAATAAAAATATTTGCAGAATCAGGCTAAGTGACTTGCCCAAAATTATAAAGCAGCTTAAGGAGAGAGTCAGGAACAGCATCAAAATGCTGACTCGAGTTTTATTGCTGTAATAATTACTGGTTTTATTCAACATCTTCATCACATCATAGACAACTCACATTGTAAAAATACACGTGCTCATCCTGTCAGCTTTCACACACACACATGTGGAAGTACAGTCATTTGAGTAGTTCAGTCAAAATTACTCATAGATAAATGTTTGAAGAAGCCATACCTACAAATAGATATCTATATCTAACATGTGGGCAGCTCATGTTTGCAAATCTGCAGAGACTAAAATGAATGTGATTTGACAGCAGGAAGAACCATTTGTCAACTAGTTTGCGTACCATGAACAATAGTGATTTTATAGGGAATTTACTATAACCTTTCCTGAATCCGAAGAGAGCTCTGAGTCATAGATTATAATGAAGGTGAACTTCTGTTACAGAAGTATGTAAACATCCAGACAGTCAGACTATGTTTGAAGGGTTCTGGTTTGAGCTGGAGCCACATTGGTTTTTTGGAGAATAGGTCTGCAAAAGCTAAATTAAGGTCTTTGAGTGTTTTGCGGCTTGATCCAAAACCTGTAAAATCAGTAGGAAGATTTTTTGCTAACAAACTATTGTCATTACTTTAATGTCGTGCACCAATGACCATTGCCATCTCAGCACCACTTTGAGGAAGATTTTTATTTCTCTTTGGTTTGGTGCAGATACTTAACCATTTTCTAAAGTTGGCTATTCACTGTAGCTAAAGCATTCACATGTTGTCTGGAAGTAGACTTGTCCCTCTTGCTTCTGTAAAACAACCTTGATGCTTACTTTCCGAAAGTATTTTTTCCCTCCATTGCTTAATGGTACATCATAAACTTATAAATTATGTATTTTTCACCCTTGTGTAAATAGGAATTTGCCTCTGATTTCATTGTTTTCATAATTTATTATACCTAATCGTTGTTCTTGCACAGAGCTTTTGGGGAAGAATTGTATTTTGGCTGTGTCAGGTTATTAAAGAGCAGGTGGGAGGAGGGGAAAGGATATGGAACTGTTTGTTCCTGAGACTGTCTTGATATATCCTTAATTATCTTCCAGCAATACAATTGCCTATAATCTTAAAAGGAGCGACTGCTTGGCTTCAATGATGAATATTGTTGGGGGAAACAGTCTTGCTTTGTCTTGTGGGATATAGTTGCAATGCAGCTAGGTATATGTGTATAAGTCATACTGACAAAAGGAGAACTAGGTAAACAAGTATAAATCAGACTGACACTTAGAGAATAGGCTCTTTTGAGATATGCAAACTGATAAAAAGAAACTGTGTCTGAATAAAACCTCAACAGGTAATTTACATGCTACATTATGTGCTATAATTGTCCTATTACTGTGATACTAAATAGAATCGGTTTACATGGGTTAAGGAGGGAACAGCTGTGTTTTCAGTATTCTCCGATACCGACCATTGCAGGTGCTCTGGTACCTCCTTTTCCCATTGCCTGTTTGTTCCATGTACCATATAGATCAATCTTATCTGCCGATCTTTGAGTCTTATAACTATAAAAAAATCATGACTGACCCTTTCAAATACTTTAGGTTGCTACCTACCTCCAGCATCATTACACATGCTGCCTTTGAACTATAGACCAGTTCATATCCTGAATGTAATAACACAAATGCATCCAGTACTACATTTGGCACATTATTTTCCATTGTAATGAGGTTAAACTAGGAGGAACAAGTTATGGCCAAAGAGAATGAGATTATTTCAGGAATAACAGAGCTGAATGAATGAATTTCCAGCCAACCAAAACTAGCTGTTTTCTACAGCTGGACACTTCTTGAATGTGTGGATTCTCTGGCATCTGGTGAAAAAGGAGGCCACACTTCCAAGTTTGTCTGAAGCTCTGGAAGAAGCTGTCTTTTCTGCCCAGTTGTTGTTTTTTCATGATAGTTATGAATCATAAAGACAAATGACTTCTGTGTATTCAACTTTTTAATACTATCAAAAACCAGGCAGAGAACAGAAAATGAGATGGAAGGAGTTACAGAAATGACGACATTTTAAAATTAAACAAACTAGTTATGCAATGCACAGATCAGCATGAAGAGAAGGAACGAATAAGTCATTGAGCTATCATTTCTGGGCAGATGGTGATAATTATTTCTTTAAGAGAACTGACTACTTTCTTCCATAATACTTCCATACTTCCCATACTACAATATTCCATGGCCCTACGTGTCAGCTGTAGAGGATGTTTTATTGTTTTTTTTTTTTTTTCAGTAAGGCACGATAATATATTTGTCAGGTAGGAAAATCATGTATTGAACATGAGGTACAGCCTTGTCTTGAATGTCAAATGGCTGTTACTTTGAATTTGCTGTCTTGACTCTTTGATTGAGAGTTTAGGTACAAATCTAAGGCATTGAAAAAATTCCCACTGAAATAAAAAGACAAGACTTTTTAATGGTGCTTGAATGGTCTTCTATAAATGACAATTGCTATGTGTGTTTAACTGTGACTATGCCTAAAAAATTAAAATAAAAAAGTACAATGAATGAGCAGTATTTTTCTAGAAGTTATTTCCTCCACTGTATTTTTATCTTAGAATCTTAATGTAAAACATGATAAATCAGTAGCAAATTAATTCCTAGCCAAAACATTTTGAATGGGAATGTTATTACATAGCTTGAAAACCAAAAGCTATTGTTTGCTCACAGTAGTTTCAAAGCCTTTGGGGTTTTATGGAAAATGTTCTATAAGTATTAAGATGGAAAATGTGTCAGTGTGGTCTTTAGGCTTAATCATTATTTCTTCTCTGGTAAATTCATGTATGATTTCTTAAAAGACATGTACTAAAATTTGAATTTGTGCTCATCAGGTTTATTATATGGCATTGTTCTTCCCCTTACCACCTTCTAAATTCACTGCTCAGTTCTACTATCAAATAAATGCTACTCTACTAACATGCTATGTATTTCTAGGTTCTCTAACTTTCAAACTTTGATTCTTGTAAAAAAACCCAAGCAATAAAGTTCTTAAACCTCTAAAAATGCATCTTTCTGTTATTTAATGTGACATGGAGTCCACTGCTTAATTTAAAATTGTGTTCTTTTTGTTTTATTGAGTAGGAAAATTCACAACTGAGCTAAACACCATGCAAAATCATGGCACAGCAAAGAGGATTTGTGTTACTGTGAAAGATACTTTGTGTCAGATATACTCTCTTTGGAAAAACTGAGTCATTCTAGTCATACATGTATCATAATTGCTCAGAGGTTTTTTAAAAAAAACCCTCAGAAACAGGAAAAAAACCTGCCTAACGATTCAATGAAAGGAGACATGCTAATTAAACGATTAATGAATCATACAATTGACTGAGCTACTTCTCCTGGTTTGGAGGAGAAGAATACAGAAGCCTTTCTCAGCCAAGAAACTTCCACAGTGAGCCATCATTTGGTGCCGCAGGATAATTTGTGGCTGACTGTCAGCAGCCAGCAACCAAAGCCCACAGAGCCTCTTGCTCCCTCCTCCACTGGCAGGATCAGGGAGAGAACTGGAGGCATAAAAGCTGGAAAACCCGTGGGCTGAGTTAAAGGCAGTTTAATAGGGAAGCAAAAACTGCACACACAGGCAAAGCAGACCAAGGAATTAATTCACTGCTTCCCATGGGCATGCAGGTGTTCAGCCATCTCCAGGACAGCAAGGCTGCATCACATGCAACAGTGACTTGGGAATATAAACCCCATCACTCCAAACCTTCCCTTCTTCCTTCTTCCCCTCAGTTTTACATAGTGAGTATATGCCATATGGTCTGGAATGTTCCTTTGGTCAGTTTGAGTCACCTGTCCTGGCTGTGTGCCCTCCCAGCCTCCCATGCATGCCCTACTTCCTCAGCAGCATGGCCATATGAAAAGCAGAAAAGGTCTTGGCTCTGTATAAACCCTGTTCAGCAATAACATCTCTGTCTTATCAACCCTGTGTTCAGCACAAATGTAAAACACAGCCCCATACGAGCCACTGTGAAGACAATTCTACTCCAGCCAAAACCAGCACACCATACTAATGAGCCACAAAAAGCATGTGTCTGGTTGGGTAGGGCCATGTATATGTGTTCACAGGCTGCTTCAAAAGGATATAGGCTACTGATGGCATTCTCAGAAAGTGGTACTTGTGCAGCTTTCTCTTTAGTGCAAATGATTTTAAGATATCAAGGAGAATTCTTATTGTTTATGGAATGTGAATTATGTTTGCTTAACACTCAGTGTAGAATAATAACCTTAGAACTTTGTCTAGAATGCAGAACTTTCATATAGATCAGTGTCCTAACTAACTGATTATAGGTGGTATTATCCTTTGTGTAGTCCTTCTGAATTAGTGAATCCTTGGAACAGCTTCAGTGGAAGTGTTGGAATATCCTTGTCCAGAAAAATGTCCTCATGACTGATGGGACAGATTATGGAGGAACCTTTTAATGTATATGGGCAAAACTTATCTCAGAGAGTCATGTGAGTCATGTCTGTCTAGCCATGTGCTGTAATTGTTAGGCTATATATATAAAAAGGTGTGCACCATGGAATTTTACGTGGAAGTCACTGTTGAAGAGTGGATGATATTAAGGAGTTCTCTGAAGATTTGTAATATCCTGTTCCTCAACAGAGTTTGGTTGGAATAGTGTTTAGCCATTTGTTTCTGAAAAGATATGAACATAGGACCTATCAGCTAAGTGCTTATGTGGATTGGGGCCAAATGGATAATTTGGCCTGAAGCTTTGTCTGTTTTCTTCCTTCAGCAGAACTGTTGGAGGTTAACTGCAAGGGAGAAAATTCTGAAAAAAGAGGTAAAGAATATATATGATTTGCGTGACTTAGGGCTGTTTAAGGAAACAGTAGTGTCTTCTCCCATTTTATGACCTTGGGAATCATTTTTATGTACAAAAGAAAAACCTCCAAAAAGCTACAGAAATGTTTTTATACTTAAATGTATGTACTCATAACTGTATTGTAAAAAATGGTACCATTAGTGATGATCTGACCTGACCTAATCTAATCTAATTTAATTGGTTTAGTAAGTGTAACTTCATTTCTAACTGTAAGCTCTAATGTTCCAGAAACATCACAATGGTCGTCTCCTCTCACAAAGACTAGAATTTTATAACCTAGAATTAATATGGCATTATAGTTAAGGAAATATAGATGTAGTTACATGGTTACTGATATGATAAATTAAAAATGCAGTCTCCCAACTATTTGTATATGCAGCAGTTCCCTAAATATGCAGCAATTCTTTCAAATGTGCAACAGTTCTCATGATACTGGAAAATTTTTCCTAAATTAAACTGATGGAAACTGTGGTTTATGATTTGCAATATTTATGCACTTTGTAATACACGAGAGTTAAATAGGTGAACTTGCTCTCCATTGCAGTGTAAATACTCAAATTCCTACTTACTGGTGGTTTTGCATAAGTTACAGAATTTATATTGCTTTTATTTGTACTGCTGAGCAATGGATTTGATGTCTATCTCTCATGGGATTCTTTTTCCTTGGAGGACAGGTTATGCATGTTTTCTTTGCAGTTTTGTGGCTTGCCAGTAAATGGAAGCTCCAGCAATGCTTAAAATAACCTTGGTGGTTATGGAGACTTCAGGCAGCCATTAGTGATAGACTGCTCAGATAGACAGAATGATATATGACTGCACTTTTTATTGTACCTGCTGTGACCCTACTCCTTCAAAGGCTCTTATTATTCAGTGTGGCGTCTTTTGATTGAAAGAGGATTCAAAATTGCCTGAATTTAATGGAGACATTGATTTGGGGGATTGTGAGGTAGAGAGAGACTATAACTGCTCTAAATGGAATGAGTTCCAGAGTATACAGAACATCTTTGTCTCTTCCACAAACTAGCTGGAGAGTACAGTGCCAAAAAGTTGCTTGAAGGACTGCGGAGACCAGAAAAGCAATTTTGGTAGTAGGGCAGATGGTGGGGTCGTTGTTAAAACTACGTGTTAGCAGCCAGCAGGCTCTGAGAGATTACAAGTACTTAGAGAAAGCAATAAAGTTAGGTATTTGGTCCAAATAATTTGCAGTTCAAGAAGCAGTTTTCACTTTTTAGGGTTTTGAGGGGTTTTGTTTGTTTGGAGTTTTTTTGGGTTTTGGTGGTATTTTTGGTGGTGTTTTGTTCTGTTCACAGTGTCATGAATAATGTATAACAGCAAAGGGTTTTTCTTCAAGGGGACATATTTATTTTTACTTATAGTGCTCCCTGGTCTGTTAATACCTCATTTCCTAGCATCTGTTTACTCTCTTACTCCTCTCCTCCCCACTCCAACCTTCTTTTTCTTTCTTTCAAGTATAATCTATTTTCCTTTTCTCCTCCTTGCTTTCACTGCTTTCAACTTCCTTCCCAGCTCTTTCTTCCTAACACTGAAGTTGAGAATATCAGGAGATTTTTCACTCTCTTTGTTAGTTTTAGTATAGTAGGTAGCTGATACAATTTTCACATTCTTGCTTCTAAACATTTTTATGACACTGATTTGGTATCATAGCCGGTGATGAAAAATATGTAATGTTTCTATTTATGGAATTTAAAAAATAACCTATAATGACTGTCAGAGTCATTTTCATTTGCAAGAAGCCAGTCTAGATGCCTCATACAATGTGATCTGTTTTCTTCCAGTAAAGGGAATTGCTAAAATCTCATTTCTCCTTGTCTGTGAAATTTAATTCATTAGCAAAGATGTATTTCATATTGGTTTCTGAGGAAAATGCATTTGTATGCATCCTATGCTCAGCAACACCAAAAAAAGTCTAATCTCACATTCTGTAGCACCAAAACCCCTCAAAACAAACAAATGTCAAGCAAAAAAACCATATTACATATGCCAGAACCTACAGTTTAGAAATACTTTGACAGACATAGCTTAGAATATAAGTAACACATTTAAACTATGGAACAGAACTGAGGAAAAAATCCAACACAGGTCAGATTTGTTTTTATTTACAGAATTAACGGTGTTGTAAACGTCTATGGAATGTAGAATTTGAGAGTTTGAACTAGTGCTAAGAACGTACTAAATATCTGGCTTCTTACTTTTTTTCTTTACTTCCATTACAATTCTTGGAACTCCTTAGAGTTCCAGTGAGGCAAAAGATTGATTTCTTTGATTGTTTTTGCAAGTGACCAAAGTCCTTGAATGGTGATTGTTGAGATCAGGCATAGATGGAGTGTGTTTAATGTTTAATGTTTATAGCCAATCATCTTAGGTTTATCATTTCCCTTCCAGAAACACAGTGTTTCCTTGACATTGGATGCCTGTATTTGCTGCTGAGACCAAATGTCCCATACCCGATATAGTCTTTAGAATCTCAATGTTGTGTATTAAAAAGTTGCACTTAAAAAAACAAAAGTAAACAACTGCTGAAAGAGCAGGGACAATAACAGCAACTCATAGGAGACACTGAAAACAAAATCCTTCCTGCTGCAAAGGAAAATGAGTATTCTGCATAGGTGAACATGATACAAGAGGTTATCTGTCAGTGTATTTACTATTCATTATTGCTTTTGTGAGTTCAGAACTCCATCAAATTAAATTTTACTATCAAAATCAAACAGACAAGTTAGCTCACAGCAACAGTTAGCTCAGTTTTGTGACTTCCTGGAATGGATTCTAAAGGAGTAGACAGGAATAGGAGGCGTAATTGGGAGCTGGGGAAATAATTTGTGGTGAGCAAGAAGGGGACCAACTGAATTCCAGGACAGGATGAGCTCCATGAAGAGTTAGTATTTTAGCTCCTTCTGCGGTCTCATTTTCCTAGGCTTCCTCCCTCATGCCAGTCCATAGCCAGTCTAATTTCTCCATGAGATTGAGCTCTGCTCCTGTGAAGCTTCATTCCATTTTAGTAGCAGAAGGTGGTGCTCACCACGCCTAACCAAACACCTGTGGCAAACTGCTTCCATTTTGCTATGTTACTGAGATGGAAAGAAATTCCCATCCCATCCCATCCCTGAAACAATTCTGCTGCAATGCTACTGTCCTTAGCTTGGGATCCACAAGTCCTTGAGGGTCACAGGTGTACCACATAAATCAAGCAACTTACTACTGTGGGAAACCCTTATGCCTACGAGTATGTAGGGCCAGACTAGGATTGATAACTGAAAGTTAAATAAGTAGAACAGAGAACAAAAGTAATCACATAAGGATACGGGAGATATGACAGAGATAATGTGTGCTAAGAAGAACATTTTAATGCCTTCTTAACCTTCATATTGACACCAATAAAAGCAATTTATCAAGAGTCATGAAAGAATGTGAACTACTATAAAGAATATTCCCTTTTCTTACAGCATTGACCTTGGCAGTTTTCTAGACCTGAGTGGACAAAGCCTGGAATTCAGTGTTGACCCTTCTTTGAGCAGGAGGTTGAATTTAGATCTTGGGAGGTCCCTTTCAATGTAAATTATTATGGTTCTATAACTATTACTCAATTTTGTAAATTACTGAGGATGAATGTGTATAATAGCATCTTAAGTGTATGGATTAGAGGGCAAGTATTTATGTATATCTAAGTGCATTTGCAAATAAGCAGGTGATTGAAGGGAAATATTTCTTAACACTTTTTCTTTTATTTTGGAAAAATAAAAGTTTTGGTTGTTCAAAATATTCAGAAACTATTGTTTCCTTCTTGTTTCCAAAGTCCATTGTGTCCAAGTGCCAAGCAGGGTTGACACAGGTCTCACATTGCTTTCACACATGTGTACAGTACAGTTCTATTCAAGCTTTTTCCCTCAGGGAATCAGAAGGTCCATGTGACTGACCTCCCCCCCTGCGTCCCAGTGTAGGATGTGACTGCACTTTACGGTATGGTATAGCATCTTCCATGGAAGGGAAGAATGTCAGTTACAGGCTAAAATCTGATGCAGATTACGCACATGGTTACACTGCCAACTGAGCTGCAGCTGCTCTGAAAATGTTTTAAGAAAGAACCAGAAACTTGGGATCCTGAGAGAAAATTCTTACTGTGCAGCTGTCAGGGTGAGCAGCGTGAGTCAGTGCAGGATTGTGATAAATGAGCAAACAGGAAGCACATCATAGCTTGCAGTGTGTCGAACCCAAAGGGATACCTAGTTGTCCAGGGGAAAGAATCATTAAAAGCATGAAAAGGCCAAGATAACTGAAATTGCAGGCATTTTTTTGCAGTTGTCAGGGCCAGAATGCCCCTGAAAGCTGTGAACACTGGCAAGAGGCCACAGTTTCCGCTGCTGTAGATGATGTCATCAAGGGATAGGATTTTTCTAGTTAGGGCAGTACTGAAAATGAAACTGAATATAACTTGTACAGTCTGGCAGTACAAAGCCAAGTGTGGAGCAGTGGCCCGTTCCTTGGCACCCTCAAGCAGCCATCAGTCAGTCAGCAAACACATGGACAAAGAGTAATAACACTCCTTAACCGGAAAGATGTGATAGGGATGTGGGAGGGAGAGGCTGCTGAGCATGTGTCAAGCACAAGGATCACATTAAGAGGGCTTGTGGGAGGAGATTTGCACTCTGCTCCTTTGTCATGGAGCTAATTCAGTTTTACAACCTTCCTAGACTTGTAATGAGTTCATACGGTTATATTTGCGGCACAGTTTCCACTGTGCTATGGGTTAGTTCAACTTCATTTCCGTGAGATAACAGATGTCATAAAACATGTTGAAGTAGTTTCCAAAATAGCTCTAAATAATTCATTAAATTAATTAGTTCAGGCTACAAGGAGAGTACCACTGGACTTTTAATGTGGTATTGGTTATCTGAAACAGACTGGGGAAGACTTTAAAATCAAATTGCATTGTGTAGTGTAGGGAAAAGCCTATGGAAATAAGAATGCAGGCATGAAAACCTTCAAAGTCATCATGGGCCTGCTTGCATGTTGGAAATAGTGACCACTCTCTCATCTTTTTCAGAGGTTGGAATTAAAGACTTGTTAATAAATCTGGTCTCAGTAAAAATTAGTATTTAATACAATGTAGTATTGCCAGTCAATTGCCACTATTGTCCCTTGAAATATGTTCTTTACTTGAAAGATTATGTTTGCTACATCTGAGGATATACATACATCTTGTAATTATCAAGCCTACGACTCAGGAATGAGGTTTTTACACAGATGGTTTTAGCGTGAGATTTTGTGTATGAATACTCAAGTGGTACAGAAACTATTCTTAAATTTTGATATTACTAGTTCCTCTTGGCAGATTAAGTCATACTTGCTGGACTTAAGTAGTTGGGATGAGAAAAAGTATTTTTAAATTTGTGCATATTAATGACTTCAAGTCAAAGAAGGAAATAAATTTGAAGTCTGTTCTAAAGGTGTTGTTTCATAGTGTACCCAGTCTGCTTGCTTTATTTATGTTCTGGAATACTTTCATTCTGAAATACTTTCAAAAATATGCTAAATAAAACAATGTGTATTTAATCCTATATCTACAGCTTTCTGAGACAAAACATAGGCTATTGAACATGATTATTTTTTCATATTTTTATTTCTTTTTAAAAAATCTTTCTTCCCCAGCTTTCCCCTTTTTTTCTTAGCTCACAACTAATGTTTTAGAAGATGCTGAATAACTTCTGTCTTTTTTTCCCAAAGCATAAAAACCTTTAGCATTTCTAGTGCTGTTTTCAGGGGTAAAAATGAATAAACCACTATGAGTTATGCATTGATTTTTTTTACTCATGTAGGGGTTTTTTTGTATAAAATCAAGATTGCTGTCATTCTGCTCCTCACAGCCTAAGTCAAGAGCTGATACTATTATCTCTAGCCTAAGTTTTGATCATGCTATAGCGAAGAGTTTCAAAGCTAGCTCGGGTATTTTTGTACTACCCTGTGTTGCAGAGAGATACCCTTGGCATGGTCCCTAATGAAGGCCTTATACCTGCTAGTCCAAATTTTTTATCACTATCTGGCATATAGAGTGGATTGTGATCATGATTTGTGATTGTTATCCCCCAGACAGAAGCGAAGAGATGTCTTATTTTCATGTGTAGCTTTAGTGTTGTTTTGCCCATGTATCTGTGAATACACAGAAAAATATATTCCTATGAAGAAGGCACAGGTTGTTTTATTCATTGACCATAGGAGAAGGTTAGAAATGGCCAAGTTTTCCAAAAGGAATTAAAGTGTCTGGCCTTTGTTTCTACTTAAAATGCATAGTATCACTTCTAGATGCCTAAAAACTTCCTAATACTAATCAATCTTCCTCTGTGTCAGGACATGGGGTAAATATTATAAAAATGATGCATTCATCAAATGAGTCACTAGCTGAAACCTGAAAGCCCAGTGCATCTCTTCACTGCTTTATTTTTGCAAAGTTGTTTTTGTCTACTTGTGTTTTATGCATTGAATATTTGAAATTATTGGTGTGCTTTTTAATCTGATTAAAATAGGTTATAACCATTGTTAAAATAAATGCTCAGACAGATGTATTAGCATAATAATCCTACTCATCTCAGTTTACAAATGTCTACACGTTAAGGAATTAATATGTATCTTTTTTTAAATTGAACTGTATTTTAGAGAACACATTGGAAAGGTAACAGTAAGTTTTTTTAATTATTATTTTCTTTTTAGGTATTTAAGGCTCTCAGTATAGATAATATGCTTACACTGGCACTGTACTGTTTATGATGGGAAGGTCAGATCCATATTCCAACTCCACTGATATATATCAATTTCTACCTTAGAATGCAGTGGATGCAAAAGCACTTCCTCATTTCAAAGATGTGGGAATTCTGTTCATTATTCTAATTTGGCTTAGTTGAAGTTATTCATTGAAGAACGTTGATTCTGGTACTGATTACTGTGAGACTTCAAGAGATTATTTTTTCAGTTGGAACACTGTCTGCACTTTCTGCACACTGATCAGGTCTCAGCCGAGTGAAGAGTTTCCAGTGCAGATGATGCTTGAAAAAGGCAGTGTAAGGAATATGCCATGAGAAAACACAGCTGTGTTTTTGTTTAACTTGGTGAGAAAGTGATAGATCTAAAAGGGTTAATATTGGTTAATTGGTTACTCTTATTTTTCTTTGTAAAACCTAAAGGTTTGTTTGAAGGGTTTTTTCTCCCAAAGCCATTTTTTGAAAGGGGAGCTGAAGGTATCTTGTGGGTTTGGAAAAGTCATACTGCAGTGAGGTGCTAGGCTGCCTGTAAAGAATGGTAAGAAAATGACACATATACGTATTATAAATATTATAACTCTTTTCATTCTTGTGCAATCTAAACTAAGTATGAATATTAGAATCTTTTCAAAATCCCCCGATTTGGTTTAACATCTGTGAGACAGGTTGAAAATCAGTGCCTAGAAATCAGGAACCACTGGAATGACACATCTCACTGATAAAAGATGTTATGAAACACTGTTCATTCACTGTACCCCTCCTTTCTCTCCCTCAAAACTGTCAGTTTCATAGATGTTATCTTCTTTTACAGGCTTTTAAATAATCAGTGAGCTGTTTGGAAAAATTTACCACTACGTAGTGCAGCCAGTGCCTATTAGATACTATGTGAGCATTTGATGGTGGTGTGCTGTTTAGGGTCTTGTCTGTCCAATGGAATATAGAGATTTTGTTTATTTGTTTCTTTTGTTGTGTTTGTTTTTTTCAAAAATACATATACATATATAAAATTTACATCTGGACAATCAAACTGAAATCTTGGGATTCCTGAATGTCTGTGGAAGCCTGGCAGCGTGGCATTGTGGAAACAGGCCTATCTCATCACATATGAATGGTCAGGGAGCCTTGTAGCTGCAGTGGTAAAAGTGCAAGAGTGCAAATGTGTGGTATGAGATGTGCATTGGAAAAGCATTAGGCTGTCAGAGGTTTGTAGTCCCATAGCTTGATGAATGTACTCTGAAATCAGATAGTGTAACTGATACGCTGACTTTTTAGGTTGAAAACAAGATTTGGAGGGCCATATCTATAATATCTGTTTTATGAAAAATGTTCTTTTTTTAAAGCAAATAAACATAAACATATTTACATCCTCTTTACTTTTTATTAAGGCTTAAGTTTTTGTAGTTTTGGAAATTATATTGACAAAAATAAGTTAATTTATTTATAGTTGAAAATACAAACTATGTGTTCGCTTCTTCCTTTAATTTTTAGATCTTGGCATGATAGTAGATCCTTGAAGTATCTGGTGGGAACTGGCACTGCTAATGTGTTGCTCTTCTCTTGAATGAGTAGTTTTCAATTCTTTGGAGTATCTCTCTGGACTGTGCATGGATCTCTTGCCAAATGCAGTGGTCATTTGACTGAAAAAAAGATTATTAAGAAGTTTTTATTAGTTTTGTAAAAAATTGCATCCAATATTATGGCAAGCAAAATGTGAATTGAGAGCAAGCACATAATAATTTCTTTAAAAGAAATTTAAGAAAAAAGATTAATTTTAGGAAGTCGAGCTAAAGTACAAATGTTCTTTGGTATATATGATGATAATTTCTTTTCCATCATCAGATGCGTGGCTAATCCTGAACCATGTGAGGTAAAGTTTTCTAAAAAAGACATAGATTTCAATGCATTTTGGTACTGAAGTAAGAATGAATGTTTTTTAAAATGTTACATTGACCTTGAAATGGATGTGGACCAGAAGATTTTGTGTGAGTAAAGATCTACAATGTGTGGTAATGTGGCACAATCTCACAGGTTCATACAGCTTTGATCAGCAGTGGGACTGCTTCTATAAGAAGTGGCTCTTTATCTTTAAAATTCCTTAAATTGAGCTGAAAGTAAAGAAACAGCCTACTTACCTTGGCCACAAAGTTTTCCATTTTTTTGAAGCAGTCTTT
This sequence comes from Sakesphorus luctuosus, assembly GCA_013396695.1. Classification (NCBI taxonomy): domain Eukaryota; kingdom Metazoa; phylum Chordata; class Aves; order Passeriformes; family Thamnophilidae; genus Sakesphorus; species Sakesphorus luctuosus. The sequence continues at coordinate 232,205 of VWZD01005548.1, forward strand.
CACTGTAGATTCATGGATAATGTTAAGTCTGGGCTCCAACTGTTATTTTAATGAAAAAGAAAAGAAACTCTTAATACGAACAGTGACAAGTAAAATGGAAGTTCAAACACTGCCCTATGATAGATGTGGTCATTGACTGAGAGCATTGTAATTGTGCTGCCATATACAAGCCTGCTGAATGTGTTAATGCTAAAGGTAGCATAGCACACATTGCTGTGTCTACAGAGAGACCAGGAAATTAATATATCGATGTTCAAGGCAAAGATAAGGGTCTATGGATTTTTTTTGTTCTGGGACAATACTAGTCTTGTTTATATGTGCTGCCTTTGAAGGAAACAGATTTCAGAATAACTGGAGGTCATTGACGTGTGATGTTATGGATGTACTGATGTGATTACATTCAATTAGTGGAAAAAAAGGAATTACTGATGTGTATATATCATGTGCATACATGTATTTTTATAACATAATAATAATAATAACATATAATGGCCAATCTTCGCGAACGAAAATTTGGGAAGGGCTCACCCCATGTGGGTGTGTCCTTCGAGCCTGTGCAGTGGATTTTTTAGATGAGGCACAGCGTGCACAGAACTGGCCCCACCGTTTAAGTCCTAAGATTCATTTGCCATGGCCAAGCAAGCTTGGACAGTGACAGTGAAGTCCTTAGGACTATCTGCAGCACCCAGTACTGCCCCTGCTTGGCATCTGAGATCTGACGGGATCGGATGGCAAGGAGGCATTTCACTGCTGGGGACGGTCTGTACTGAGANGGTCCGTACTGAGATTCGAACTCGCGACCTTGGGATTCGGAGTCCGGAGTGCTCTCCACTACACCATGGGATCGCCCCTATGTATTTATATATATATATAAAGACTAAGCAGTAGTTGTTGCCTATTGTAAACATCTAGTCCTGGGGTCTGACCTCATCAGAAGCAGCAATATGGATTTTTTAGTTCGGTGCTTATATGATGTTCCTGCTCAGGCAAATGTCCAGTCATGGAAATCTCTCTCCCCTGTAGAACCACAGTGGGTTCCCTCCCCAGCAGCACAGATGGTTACAGTAAGGTGCACATTTATATGCCCAGGAAACCTCTCTCCCCTGTAGAACCACAGTGGGTTCCCTCCCCAGCAGCACAGACAGTTACAGTAGGGTGCACATTTATATGCCCAGGAAACCTCTCTCCCCTGTAGAACCACAGTGGGTTCCCTCCCCAGCAGCACAGATGGTTACAGTAGGGTGCACATTTATATGCCCAGGTTTATTCTCCTGCAGGTTTGTTAGTAAATCTGGTGCCCAGCACAGGCATTAGTTGCAAGGGAAGCTACAGTAAATCTGAGGCTTTGTCCTCTGTAAATAGTTCTTAAGCTGACCCCAACTGAATAAACTATTTGTGCATATGTTTAAGTAGTTTACTCAGCTGAAATAGGCTGAATGCAGAGCTAATATTTTCCTGTAGTGTTTTGACTACCATTAGCATGTAATTTTTTATGTTAACTTGTCTTGATGGAAGCTGTAAGTGCTTGAAAAAAGCACATGAAATTGATATTTAGTGAGAATAGTAAGTACTTGTGTTTGGAACTAATGCAGTCTTTAGGGAATTAAGTTAAATACTGGATTTTTAGTCATCATATCTCAAAATTAGCCCAGAAATATAATGTATGAATGTAAAATTTCCTGTATCATACAGATCAGTAAAATTGCTGAAAGATACATGTCATTACTTGTAGACAGATATTTTATTTATATTTTAGATATAATTTTTGAAAGTGTAGTTTTCTACTGCATTTTCAGCATGCATACTATCAGTTTTACCATGAAAATCTGATTTAAATATCATACAGTGTAAATAAAAAAATTGTACTTACACAAGTCTTGAGATGAGCATGAGCCTCATACATTCCTCTTAGAAATAAGCTCTTATCTTGAGAAGGAGTGACTGCTCTCTTGAAAAATTCAGCAATTTCGTGTACTATATGAACAATGGCTCCATTATCATATTTAACCTGTGATGACACACAAAAAAAAGTTTAGACAAGTTCCATTTCTCAAATTTGCTCTTAAATATCAGTTAATTTTTCAAGTGCCTGAGTCGGCTTATCATAAGTTCTTAAACAATTTCCACCCCTTTCTTGTACTTTTCTGATTTTTTTTAGCACAAAAAATTTTAGCTAGTAATATGCATTGCAAAGATGGTATTTATTTGAAAATCAGGAATTGCGTGTTCAGTTTCCAGTTGCAATTAATAAGCTGGTTCAATTCCAATTGCTTTCATAAGGTAGGCTCCTATTTTGTAACATAAATGTAGCTTGCATTTTTGGGCTGCATTTTTATGCTTAGATATGTACAATGTATGAGTAATAGTCAATAAAGGGCCAAGATCCAAACACAGATCTTTTGAATTCAGACCCAGGACAGCAGACTGTGTGCTCTTTTCTCCCAAACACAGCCCATATCTGGTGAAGGGGAGCTCCCTCTACCTCAGTGAAGATGAAGTACAAGACAGGCCAATATTGACGTCTGTCCCTTCTGTTCCCTGGGTACGTTTTAGAAGTAATATTGCAGAGATGAGCTGGAATTGAGCTAAATTAATTGCTGGGGCTCAGAACCACACTCTCAACCAGTACCTTCTTATTTTGTGGTATTGCAGACCTTGACTGAAAGTGAACTGTGTACATGAAGTGCACATACGTGCTGAGTAGTACGTAAAATTCCCCCTGCACTGCCTTTACGGGGTCTGCTTCTGGCTGAAACTGAAGTTGTCATGCTCTTCTGGTATTTTTCAGACCACCAGATCTCAAGTAATTTTTGCGTTTAAACAGCCAGACTAGCAAGAAAACATCTAACCTTTTTCTTCTAAAAGTGGTTTAATGACTTAAATCATAGGAAAAGGGGGAAAATGGTGATTTCCATAAAAAGCCTCTAAGGGAAAAGAATTTGTACTGAAAAGTCAGCAGTCAGATTTTTCATTTAAATCTATACTATAGTATGGCATAATTCTAATGTAGATGTCTCATGAAATGCGGTATGGGCTGTCTGAGGTAGAGCTGCTACAGTGAGATAATGTCAAGTCCGTACATTTTTCTACTTACTGCTTTCAGCATCTGCTCTGGGGAACACAAATCTTCATTTCTCACTTCTTCACACTCCAAAGAAAAACCCCTTTTGTTCTGAAAGAAAACATCGGTGTAGAAACTTTAAGCATGTGCAAAACCCAGTTTACTATGGAAATAATTCACAGAAAAGCCACTTTTCAGTTGGCCTCATAACAATGACGTGTGTGACTACATTGAGAGAGGACACTAAATCCCATGAGTTTGTGTGAAGAAGATTCATTTGCGCATGTATTCCTAAGCCTATCTAAAATGGGGGGGAAAAAAAGCTGCTTGCTACCTGTTTCACCTTTTCTCAAATTTTCCAGGGATCTCAGTATGTGCAGTGTTGAGAAAATATCAGGCCACAAAACAAGCCAGACTCAGAAAGGAAACATGTTTTCTATATAGTTGATTTCAAAAACACCTTTGGAGAGTATTTGTACAAAAACCCTTGTGAGTGTGGATGTCCTTTCCTTTCGGTGGGATTATGGTATGGTAAAGGAAATTAGGGTGTTATGGCTTCAGCTGGTGGCATTTGGCAGGAATTCCAGATGACTCTCTGCTCTGAAATACGTGAGCTCTGTGTGGAGAATGTGGAACTCTTCTTGGGAAGACACACAAATGTCATATATTCAACAAGATGAGTGTAAGTTTAAAAAATCTAAATTTAAGATTTTGGACTTTGTAGAGAAGGGATATCTAACTAATAACTTTTTGATAAGTAAAAAAAAATTGTAGTCGGGCAGTTATTACACATTTAAGAATTCCTTATACCTAAACTAAAGAAAGATGGAAAATGACATCTATGGATTGTGACAGTGTTTTACACTTTGACTTACCAGTTCCTCAAGCTCCTGTAGAAGTTCATTCCACTGCACACTTTCAAAGCACCAGTGGCTGTTGCGTTGGTGGTTAGCCAGGGATGTAGCAATAAGGCAGATGGTTAAGAGGAAGAAGCAGCTCCTGGGGCAATACATTGTCTAGTTATGGAACTAGAAAAAGAAGACAAGAGGCTTAATAGAATCAGGGTGGGTTTAGTTTTGTTAAGTGTCACAAACATAGATGGTCATTTGCTACAGCTTGTTCACTTACACTCTGTATTTACTGATGTGCTGTGGTGGCCTAGTGAGTTCAGATTTTATTGTAAAACATTTAAGACTTATATACATTTATCCAATGTATGAAAAGAAAAAAGTTGTAAGAGAAAACGTTTCTTATACTATTCATATAATATGTAAGGGGTTCCATATGTATTTTTCTTTTTGAAGTGCTATTCTGTTTTTTGAAATATTTTCTTTCTCTTATACTTCCATATAGATAAACACAAACAGTATCTAGAAAATTGGCATATTTTGCAATAGGAATTTTGACTACATGCAAATGATTGTCTACTAACAATGAATTAAAAGTTAGATTTTTTTGTTCCCATGCAGCAGTTTGCTGTGTAGTAACCTGTAACCTTGTTAGCTGTAACTTGTAACATAATTTAAAGCAGTTGCTTCTGAATGTAAGGATGTATTTTAGTCTGATTTTTTTTTCATAAACTCATTTTGTGTTACAGTAGTAAAGCAAAAAGGAAAAAATGAAATCAGTAAATTAATCTCATCTAGAAAATCAGTAAGAAAACCAAATAAGCCTACCTTGTGGATAGTTCTTAGCTCCTGGCTGGGCACTTCTGCAGGGCTCCTGGGGTACCATTCTGTCTGCTCTCTGAGTCCCATTTAAGTACTCTTCTCCCATTTGTCTGACCACCTCCTCTCAGTAGATGATGCAGAATGAAACTATCTTCTTTCAGTATTCCATCCTTCCAGTTGTGTTGATTTCCAGGTAATAGAGAGGATGTATGTGGGTGGCCACGTTTTGAAGTTTTTATTTAAACAGATAAAACCTAAATTTCTGACATCTGTAGAACCAAATGTTATGTTTTAATTTTACATGATTTTGCAACAAGTTTATTGTTAACTGTTTGTAAATATTCACATGCAGGTGAAAAAATACAAAGCACAATGATCTTCAGTATAAACAGTATTGTCTTCTGTATTTACAATATGAATGTAAAATTTCATGTAACTTACTCCATGTGATTTATACTTGTGTAAGTAATATTGAACAGTAAATTTTAATGGTACTTATTCTATGTGAACTTCTAACTTTATAGTCCTACAATTATTATATTTACTTTGAAATCTAAAAATTGAAACTCAAATGCACACACATATATGTACATGTTGCATACATGTATTAAGACACATATGTTGATTCCACGTGTTGGACCAAGTACAATAAAGTAATCTGCATAGGTTTTTACTTAACTGTAAGTTGGAGGTACTACAGAGAATTAACTTCCAAGACAGCTAATCCCTATAAAATCAGAAAATGTAGTAGTAGTAGTAGAAGCAGCAGCAGTAGTAGTAATAATAATAAAAATAGATTTTCATTACATTTTCTCCCTGGGGATTTTAAATCCCATTAACACTCAAAGCAGCTCTAGCATCCAACTGTATTGTTCTTGTTATTTCATACCTGTCTGAGCCCCTTCATCTTGCTGCCTAAAATCTCTCTGTTATAGTTTGGTTGAATGTTAAGCACTATGTAACTTGCAGACAGAAGGGGGTTTGCACCAGGTTTTTAAAGCTCTTTTTATATGGATTGGCTTGTAAATTTGAAAGCCCTTAGATACATAATATCCTGCTTTTGGAAAGCTTATTAAGATCATATTTGTGTCTTTCATTTGTAACATTTTGGTCAGTTTACCCCTTTACTGAATACCTGCCCATCGTTAATAATTTTATTTTATTAAGGCTAGTGGATGATAATTCTTTGTGCCATTCATAAATTTTCAGGAATTGTAATAAGAAACTTAACAAATGAAATTTATGGCAATTTTTCCACCTCTCTGAGAATAAGATGATTGTGGTAAAACAGGCCTCGTTTTGCCTTTGAGTCTGTCATAAACATCTTTTCAGCCATAGATTCTGGATACAGGATTTGAATTTACCATAAAATACATGCAGCCAGGATAAAACTGAGGGTACCTCTGTCTTAGCACAATGCTCTGTCAGAGTTGCATAGAGGGCAGTGGTAATAGGGCAAAGGGGACAGAAATGGTGGAAGCTGGAACATTTTCAGACCTGATTGCCAATTTCAGTCTGATCATACCTTTCAGTGTGAGCCACCTGACTGTCTAACTGGATGCTACACATGTGGACCTAAATCTTAGGGATTAATTTATATTCAGATGTGTTGAGTGACAATTTACGTGATGCAACATCACTAAAAATTGGAAAATATATGTTATACACCACCCTTCAATGGACTTGCAATAGGAAAAATCAAAGAAGCGTTTTATGGGACGAGAAGAGCCACATGAACACTTCCTACCTTCCTTATCTTTGTCTTCTCATTTCTTCCTTTCCTCATTGTGCCTTCTTGAGAGATCAGAAGTACAGAATAGATGATGTGCAATGATTGCTGCATAGCATCTCGTGACTAAATCACAACTATTCTTTCAATAATTTTATTGTACCTATAATAAAATTTGGTTGGACCTCTTCAGAGAGTGTATTCAGGGAAGGAGTGCAGTGTGGCTACAGATAAAACACAACAGCTTTCAAAAGATTTCTTTATGTTACAGTTGCTACTGGAGGTTCCTTCTCAGAACGCTGATCAAATGACCACATTGTGAGCCTCCAGTTCACCTCTGTGAATGTTTGTAATAATTTTTCTGACACAGCAATTCAAATATGTTCTCTTGAAGAAAAACACAAAAAAAAAAAAAAAAAAAAAAAACCAAAACACCCCCATTTTTTTTTGTAGCTGTGAAAGTAATCTTTTTTGAACCTACAAATCTTTTAGTACAAGATTTTTAAAAAGACATATTTCCCTTTAAATTTAGAATATCATAACAGCATAAGTTAGGCTATCTTAGCATAAATACTACTTGGGTGTTTTTAGAGTGATAGACTTTCTTGGTCTGCAAGGTGACTGACAAATGTCTGTGTTTGAAAATTTTCCACTTCATTTTTTCCACTCTGCTTATCTTTCAATATCTGGCTTCACATTTCAGGATAATTTCCTTTCCTTTCATGCACTGGCACTCCATGAGTGACCAGAACCAGCATCAGAAATGCTTTAGCTTTTTAGTTTAATGTTGTCTTCCTCCATTGTGGTTTTCCTTTTATAAGATTCTCAGCAGTGATATGGTAAAACTTGTGCTCTGCATTTTTATTTTCCAACTAAAGCATTTGCAAACCAACAAAAAGACTTGTAAAGGGATTAACTAATGAAAAATATTTCACAAAATACTTACTGATCCCAAGAACCACAGTCTTTATTGTGTTTTAGCCTTTTTCTGCTGGTTTGACAGAGGAAACAGCAGATCATTTTCTCAAAATGAGGCAATTGAATACTGTCAGTCTCTCTCTGGAACTATAAAAATTCCTTGTGCTAGAAGATTCCATTCTGTTTGGTACTGTGTGTGGGACAGATGTTTGCTCCACCCCACCCCCTTTTTTTAAGCTGTTTTTTGTAAAGGCACACCTGGTTGTGTGAAACATATCTGCAGAAAGTGAAAGTGACATCTGAGAGAAAGTAATTTCCTGCTCTTCAGGAAAAGAATCAAAAAATCTTGGAAATCAAAAATCTAACCTCTCTACCTGGAATTTCAAGGTAAAGTCCCCTAAATGGAATTATATCATCATAGCTCTCAAAAGAATTTGCTGTCACTCGCTCAAGATGAATAGTAAGGAAATTATTAACCTTTGTTAAGCCTCATGTAAGTATAGGTTATAAATCATCTTTAAGGCACCAAAAGGGTACTTGGAAGATCTGGAGGTCCAGACTTTTGTTTTGGTTACCTTTGTGGAATCTCTTTTTCTTTATTACTTCAATTCTTTTCTCTAGAAGACCGTCCATTGAGATATTTAAGATTGCATTGAATTGGAACAGTTTAACAGAAGACCTACTTGCAGTTTGCAGAAAGCAACCTGAATATTGAGAGTAAAGCAGAAAAGTCTAGTCAAGAGATTGTGTTCATAGCTGAGCCAGGAACTGTCAGGTCTCCAGAGACTCAGGAGTGTGGACATGTATAGACTCTTTCCTGTCATAATTTAACCATTCATACCTTTCTTCGTGTAGAAGGCTGCAGCATGATGCAAAACACAGTTACATGCTATACATTTTTGGGTTTGGTTTCCACAAGGCAGTTGTCCTGTAAATTCAACATATCTTAGAATGAAAAATCCCCAAATTAAAATGTTTATCAGAAAGAGGAGAGAATACAGTGACTGCTGTAGGTAACTGATGCTTCATGGATAATAAACTCAGGTTGCTTAAAAAACCCCCACTATTTAATTGTCTCACATTTTAACTTCAGTGAAATTTTGTAACAGATTGTAGCATTTATGACTATTATTACAGTAGACATATGAGACTGCAGAGGATGAATGTAGAAGACCAATGGTGACTTAATAACTTGACATGATTATGGAGTTTTAGTTCCTTTTTATTTGACTGTCAGTGTTGTCTTGTTTTAGCATGCTACATTTTAGACGAAAAGGAAAATGTGATTAAATTTGAATTGCATGCTAATGTTTTATTTGTTCTGACAGTAAGGCATTGTTTGAATTCTGAACCTCTGAGTATGTGGCATCACTTGGTGATAGGGGTAGGTTGTGGAGAGTGACAGTCATGGATAACATGGCCTGAAGACATCACTCCAGAGATCTCGGACCTTCATATTTGTAGGATGCTGAAGGAACCTCCTTGTATTTCAAGAAATAGTGCAGAGGATTGATGGCTTCCTGATTTCACCAGGGTAGCCTTGCAGGGTACTTAGCACAGATATTTTGAGAGATACTCTATTACAAAGGAACCATTTTAAATATGCCAATATTTAATTGTCATTCTGAAAGTTCCCAACCTCTTAGATTCTGAAACAAATTTCTAATTGAAATAGTAATAAACTATATTTTGTATTATAAATTGATAAAAAGTATAATGCAATCCAGGGTGTGCCAGAGCTGGAAGCTGGATTAATTGATGTTAGAAGTTTATGAATATTTTTTTTCAGAGACAGAGTAAACATTCTTCAGAAAGTTTTAACTCAGCCAGATTGAATTGTGATCCAAAATCAGAAAATGACAGTAAAATAAAAGTTGCTTCTTTTTCAGATGTTCTCAAAACCACGTCACAGCCTATTAAAATAATTATACTTGTGCAAACAATCAAACTGGTTAAACATTCTTGTGGGACCTGAAACTTATTTGTGAATGGTTAGTCCTTGCCACTTTTGGTATCATTTCCTTCCAAAGCATTTAATAATCACTGCTTTCTATTCCTGAAATTTATACATCTCTTTTGGAATTCTCACTCATTTCTTTCAGTGTACCATTTTCAATGTACAGTGCAGTGATCTGTCTCTATGTGCCAAATGTTCCTAAGTTCATGTTTGGAAGAACTTTGTGGTTTACATAATCTCTTTTACCAATATTGTAATATGAAGCATTGTAGCTGTCATTATTTTGATATGCAGACCAAGGCACTATCAAAAGGCCTGGCTTCCTGGAAGAGCCGATTGCTCAAGTCTCTGAAAATGCCGCTTTTAATATTCAAAATACAAAAAAATATCAATTATTTTTAAAATCATGGCCATGGGTCTTATAACCTTGCATTAATCTCATATCTTTTGTTAAAACTTATTCTAAACTTACCCTGTTTCTCTGTGAATATAAGCCTTGCTAGTATTTAATTTTAATTAACTCAATTCTGTCAGAATATAATACAAAAATGTTTCTGGAAAATCTGTTAATTAGCTATACAATTCAGCTCTTCAGAAAAGTAATAAATTCAGTAAAGTTCATAATTCAAAATTTAAAATTAAGATCCTGTTTAATCAACTGTTTAATTTCCATCAAATTCCATAGTATTTCTCACTTGTTTAAGGTAAGTGTAATTAAAAACAATGTACTTCTATACTGAAAGCATAAATGACTGACAGTTATGTCAAGATACACAAATGGGAGTATAAACACGGTGGAAACTCACTAAATTCTCATCAGAAAACCTTATGTTTTCTGATTGGCAGATGAAATTCCTCCTCCAGGAAAGAATTAATGAAAATTAGAAAGGCCAATAAAATAATGGAAACAGAATTAAAACAAGAAGGAAACCTAATTAGAGCAAAACTGTCAATTTTCAAATCTCTGCAAACTTCTTCAACCTCATCATACTCCTTATCTTTACCTGTTTCCTCTTGTGGAGTCTGAGCTCCTAAGCTGGACACAAAGATTCCAGAAAGAGTACCTGGAAAATTCGGTGGCCATAAATCACATCTGAAACACTAGGTATACTAAGAGACTGAGCTAAAAGGGAAGTTTTTGGTTCTTCTTCAAGATGGGTAGTGTCTGCTACTTATTGGCCAGGTGATCTCCAGAGATTCCCTTCCAATCTCAACCATTCTATGATTTAGTGATTGAATACAAGGGCAAATTTTTGGGAAAGACCATTTATTTTGCTTTGCAGTGTAGGAGAAAAGCATAAAGAGCCTACATAGGCAGGCATTGTTGTCTTTTTCATTGTCTCTCCATCGTCATTGGTACTCTTGTATTATGTTGGTGCTTGATCATGGACATGTTCTGAGACTACCATGTCCACATGGAGAGAAGAGTAAAGATTTGTTCTGTGTTGGGTGCTAAATGAAGTGTTCATGTTAACTGACATCTCTCATTCATTGTGGTTTTGTTATTATAAGTGAGATGCTGTGTGCCAATTCAGTGAAGGCCCTGTGTGGCATGTTGTATGTAGGACATGGGACAATGGGATTGGCAGCTGGTGTGCTGGGTTAGGTCATCACATATCTCTGTGGGATGTGAGTTGGATTAGAAGATGTGAGTTGGTGGATTAGAAGACCTAAGGCAATGTCCTCCGTCAAGGGCTGTCAGCATTGCTAATGGGCTTCCTTTGCCAGATGTTGGAATGGCTCCGTCTTTCTGAACATTCCCTCATAGTAGACCAAACCAGGACCTGTGATGGTTAGATGCTCAGAGAACTTGACCTAGAGTAAACTATTGGAGAGGCTGTAACTGAACTTCACCCTCATCAAAGTAGAACTGATGACCATTATGTTAAATTGATGCCTCTATTAGGAAGAAATGTATATGTACAGAATAACAGCCAGTGATGTCCCATGATGGCTGATGTTTAGAATAAAGTATGACCTGGACACTGAGGTACCCTGTACCAACTAGGGATGAATATAATAACCATCCAACTTGTTTTAACTGCTATGTTTACTTAAGTCTTGTGCCTGCCCCAACTGCATTTGGAGGCCATAGAGGTGATGTGAGAGCTGCACAGCCTTCCAGTCCAAGAACAAGTGTTTCATTTATTACACAGTGGGCAAGAGGCCCCACTGCTCTTCCCCAGATATGCTTTAAAAAGAAACTTTATTGACTTCTCTAGAGAGCTAATTGTTTTTTTCTTTCCACCAAAGTAGAGCTGACTCATTTTGTCTTCACAAAATACGGGACAGGCTTCTTTCAGATATTCAGGTGCTGGATCCACTCCATGCTTAAACATGAGATAGATGTTGGTCAGGCTCAGTAGCATACAGGGGAAGAACATGACATGGCTGGAATAAATGAATTCAAAAAGCTGAAGTTCTGTTAAATTCAGTGATCTCTAAGGGTTCCAGAGCTAAAGTTTTGAACATATGTGTATAATGCAGGAATCAAATATTAATTCCATCACTTCTGGAATTGTTCCAAAATAATTCCATTTATAGAGCAGACATTACTGCCCGCTGTTACAGCTATTTTTTTCCCCTTCCAAATATATATGTAATGTGCACTGTAACAGCTGGTCAATATGCATTAACCTACAACTTGAAAACACTCCATTATACTCAAGATTTCACAATCACCTACAAAAAAATTTTGTTACACAACATTAAAGAGTGAATGAACTTAGAAATGTCCAGGGAACTTTCAGCCTTTCAGAAGCTGGTGGTTTCTTACTAATTATTGCATGGGAAAGCTTCAGGATTAAAAAAGAAAGGGGGACAACCAAACCATTCTCTAAAATAAGAAGTGTTTTTTTCTGGTGAAAATTTACTGTCATTGGTTTTCAAGTAAATCTCCAGAAATGAGGATTTTTAAATCTATAGAAATGGATGAGTATAGACACATCTGAGACAATTTCTGTTACAATGACTTCTGCTTCAGTTTTCCATTAGTATCTGTAGATTTGGCAAAGTAGCTGAGTGTGTGGTAAAAAACCAAATGCCTCATTTTTGCTTGTATACAGTGTAATTGGAAGTCTCCAGAGACTAAGCACCTTTATTTTGTGTTTTCAAGAAAACTTAAGACTATTCATTTCTTTAAGAATTCACAGCAAGTCATATTTATGAGAAGGCCAGCAAATAAACCTGCAACCTGATGTAAGAGACCGAAGGTCAGAAGAGATACATAAGGTCAGAAGTCTCCTCTGCTTAATATAGTGCAGCCTCATAATCCAGGGTGTGCCAGACTCATTAGTAATAAAATATTTTAGGCTTATAGCACTTGTGTGCAGGTATGTTTAAATGAAGGTGTGATGCACACAAGTCAGGCGCATTAGTACAATAAAACAGATTTTTCACACTGTGATAAGTGGACAAAGGTAGTGTCAGAATTATTAATACAGGGCTTTGGACTACCTCCAACCACTGATTGTATAAAAAGACTGAATTAAACTAATGGGAAACTGTTTGGGGTTTGTTGGTTTGGGTTTTTTTATTTTATTTTTCAGATGGCAAAGTTATAGAAGATGATTTTTAAATTGCTATTATATCAAGCACTCTGCAGTTTATGGTGCAAAATGAATGGGAAGAGGAGATAACACATGTGGAAAGAATGAAGCCAGTTAATTTTTCAGTTCCCAGAAATGGACATTTAGTAGATATGAATAAGTCACTCAATCGTTCAGATTTTCAGTAATAAAGAGCTCTGCCCTGACTTGCAGTACCAATCACAAGTTTGAGGCTTTTTTTTTCCTTTAAACAGAGTACTTATAGGAAAATGCATCATCATTAAAAAGGCATTTTATAGAGTCTGGTCTTAGAAATCTATATCTGACTTTTCACACAACCTAGAAACTTGAAAGTATGAAACTTTTATTTCTGTATAGAAATATATAACAAATGTACTTTTAATTAGTTGAAATTTTTGGCACAAAATTGTTCATGTTTTTTAGAGAGGTATTTGAAATAATGTTTAACTATCAGATTTTTTTAAAGCTTTGTTTGATTTTTTTAATTGATTTTCCTAGTTAGCTACAGATACAATTTTCCCCAAATCACAGAATATTTTACATCATAAAGTGGCAGATTACCCATCATATAATCAAAGATAAAATTACATATGTTTATTTTTGTTCTTCCTGTTATCAGAATTCAGGAAGATATTTTAAATGATGAATATATAATTGCAAGATATTCTAAATTGATCTGTATGTATATAGACATATATCCATCCATAAAAATATTAATGGCACTGTTGATTTACTATACAGAAAAAATAAGTTATTTTCCAGAAGATCTGAGAATGGTAGATGAAATTTTTTAAACCAAACTTTTATTGACTGGGGGTTTTTTAATTACAGCAGAAAATGAGACCTTAAAATTGTGAAGTTGTAATTTGTTGATTAAAGAGAACCAACAAACAAACTTTAAAGGTTACCATTTTCTTAAACACTTTTGAGTAGAAAAAGTTATGTCTGTATAATAAATATTTAGTCCATTTTACCATGGGCTTCAAAAAGAGTGTCAGTGGTGTGACATAGATAATTATATACAATCTTCCTATTTTATATACCAAAATTTCTAATTTCTTATGCTTTAGTTTTTTCCAGCTGCCCAATGGACTTAATTTTTCATTGTGCAAAATCATGATGTTCTGTTCCTAGCTTTCACTTTGCTTGTCCAGAATAGCACTGAATGGTTTCACTTTATTCTTACCAGCTGCTGGAAAACACTCTCCACCCTTCCTACAAATTAGACACCTCACTTTGCAATAATTTGCATAATTTTTTAATGCCCAGCTCAGCTTTTGTTTTAATAATTCCACTTCGTGAAATGGACGATTGTTTGTACACCGCATTCCTTCCAGTGTCAGGTTGGGTTGGTTATTTTTTTAAGTCACGGAATTTCATTAGTGGGTTTCCTGGCAATAAGTGGAACATCTCTGACTACGATTTAACAGTAAGACTTGGGGAATTTAACAGCTTGTCCACACTTCATGACTCTACATTGAGAGAAAGTCTGACACATGTACTTTCCTTTCCTTGTGGTGTACCCCTGGCCATTTCATAGAATCACACAGTAAATTGGAAAGACCTCTGAGATCATCCAGTTCAACCTTTGACTGAACACCACCTTGTCAACTAGACCATGGCACTAAGTGCCATGTCCAGTCTTTAACACCTCCAGGGATGGTGACTCCATCCCCTCCCTGGGTAGCCCATTCCAATAGCTAATCATCCTTCATGTGAAAAAAATCCTTCCAATGTCCAATATTCCTCCTTATGTCCAATTTCCTTGCTGTATGCTAAGTTCAGAAGGTACTATTGGGCTTTGTAGCTTCGGAAAAAGCTTTATAACACTTAGGGCAGCTGCCTAATTTGGTCTCAAGACTCCAGAGAACATATTTTCAATAGTGGCAAGGAGTGGCCTTACAAGGTAGTCATAACTCCTACTGTTCATCTCAAACTTGTTTACAAGGCTGCCTTCCACCAAAATGCTGTCTTTCATGTGGGACTGATCTGTTTGTCACTTGTGGATCTTGAGGGATCTTGCAAGTTGGAATTCATGGCTATTCTTCATATTCCTGGTATATAACTGAGTGGAAAATGTAGGTCACTTAAGTTTTACTTTACTGTAAGGCACAGGACTTTGCACAGTCATCTTTGCCCTGGCCAACATATTTTGAAAGAAAAAAACTATTATAATGTCTAGCATTATTGTAGGATCTTAAAATTAGGAAAAAGTACATTTTTAAGTTGTGTCATGCTGGGTTAAAGTGATAATGTCACCTGGCACAACTCGGTACATCTTTAGTAAATGGAGTTATTTTTTCAACTGTAAAAATTTATGATACAGTGAGGATAAAAGGAACACCACAACCTGAATAAACATTGAAAAAATGAAGCAAACAACAGCAAAAGTATAAGAAATCATTTAAATACAAACATACAATAAAGTCAGATGGCAATAAATTAAGTCTATAACTGATGAATAATACCATCTGTTCCCAGTGATCCAGCAGTAAGATTTCCAGTAGATAAAATTATTTTGATTCAATCATTTTATTTATCATTCACTTTCATCTGAATTGTATAGCAGGAGTCTGCTTTTCAAACTGTTTCAGGTCTGGTACACCTGGTTTTCCCTGAAATGAAGATTAATCACCACTCAAATAGTTAATTAGAATTATTATCATGCCTACATGCAGGACCTCACTGAAGAACAGGTGGAGCTACAGAAGATCATAGTCTTCTGCATTGTCTATGGTTACTTTTCAAATTCTTTGTAAAGCAGGAGATAGGACAACTAAGAATTATTTAGAGGAAAAAAAGCGTAAGTGCTCCTTCCAGAGGGTCCCTCAGGGAAGCAACTGTCTCTTAAAACCCAAATTAGTACAGCATTCACGGGAACCTTCCAGATGTCAGTAGAAGGCCACTGTAAAGCCAATAATATTTACAGATCTAACTTTTTATGTCATTGTTTCCTCTTTGAAATCAAGAAATTAAGTCAATAAATAAAGACAAATCCTAAATTGCAAAATCAGTTGAGAGCTTCAGTGACATGTCATTTTGAAAACTGGAAGATAATCTGTACCCTCATAATGACATAAATGAGTAGTCTTAAAATGTGAACAAGCTGTTAAGGATGGATTTCTTAAGTTTGTTTAATCAATATTAAACATAGTGGTCTAAAATTTACTTGTGCAATATAGTGTCATTAGAAAATGATGGAAGAAATAGGAATGAATCTGTAGAACCCAAACAGTTGATTCTGAGGAGTGGAGACCTACACACTGCAAGTTTTGGAGGGATTATTCCTGATTAGTCTCAGCAGAAGTATTCAGTTGAGATTCTGGAATGCATCTTCTGGTTGCAGATGAAAGCATTTTCCCCACTCATGGTCTGAGATATACCTTACAAACACACTCCTAACCCAAAACACTATTATGCCCTTACTCTGAGTTAGTCTAAGGATTTTAACAATCAATGAAGGTAAATAGGCAGCTCCAGAACGTGATTTATTGGCACTTAGACACTGTCTCACTCTAGTTCTCTTGAAGGGTCTAGTTGTTTATTAGTATAAAAGGAATCTACAATGAGTAGCTCATGCTAACATGTCTAACAACTAAAATTGTAGCTTTGGTCTGAGATCCAACATCACTAATATATAAATTATATCAGTCTGCTTGCAGTAGCTTATTTAGTTTCTCAAAAAAATTATCATCTTAACAGTTAAAATAAATCTATTCTTCTCAAATTGATCAGCATCATTTTCTTTCATCAATCTCGTCTGGCAGGTGTTTGAGATTTTTAGCCAAGGCCATCTTCTAATGGATCTATTAAAAAGCTTAAGTGTTTAAAGAAACCATTGTTGAGTGGTTCTCTAGTATATTTATAATTTCTGACATACAGTCAAAGGACTGCAGCTTGTGATTTTCATTGGCCTATGCATTTGTATATCTAAAATGAATTTTGTATACAAGAAAGTATATTTTTATAGAATTATTTCTACTTAATTTTCTCAATCTTCATACTTCCCATCTAAAGTTTAGTTTGTTTTTCTCTAGAATTTCTATTTTAAATTCATGATTATCCTGAGTGTTAAATAACTAACAAACTAATTGTGTAGGATGAAGTGTGTGGGCAGTTTTTAGGCTTTTTTTGCTTTGTTTGCTTGTTTATTTGGGTTTTTGTTTGGGTTTTTTTTTCCTTGTTTGTTTTAATGAGAAATTTCCTGGATGAAGCGTAATAAAGGCTGAATTTATTTTGGGTAGTATTTGCTATCTGCAAGATAGCATTTATATAATCGTATATTTTCTATGTTAGGCAATGAAGAGAGAGGGACTTAGGGTAAGTCAATTCAATCTAGAACAGATGGAATAAATTTGCCTATAGGGGAATCTGTCTTCTTAAAATAATAAAATAGATGAGAAAAGACCTCTGGGGCTTATCTGGTCCAGCTCCTTGCTCAAAGTGGGGCCTGACTTAGGGCAGTTTCACAGGGATGTGTCCAGCTGAGATTTGAATATCTCCAGTATGAAAATATACAGTTTCTTTGGACACCCTTTTTTCATTTTTTTGATTACCCTCATTGTGAATGTTTTTTCATACTAGTCAAAATTTCCTTTATTGCAATATGTGTCCACTGCCAGTTGTCCTATCATTCTGCGCCTCCAAGAGGAGTTTGGCTCTGACTTCTTTATACTCTCTCTTTAAACAGTTCTGGACTTCCCTTTAGATTTCAGTCTTTCAGGCTTACAAACCCTGTTCTCTCACACTCTACTCATCTTGTGCTCCAAGCCCCCTAATCATCTTGGTGACCATTTTATTGAACTCGCTCCAGTATGTCAGTATCTTTTTCATGCTGGGAAGCTCAAGCTGGACAAGGTATTCCAGATCAGTTCTCGCAAGTGCTGATTAGAAGAGAATAATCATTTCACTGGATCTGCTTGCCAGCCTTTGCTATCTGAGGCCAGTATGTTCTCCACTAAAAGGATGCAATGTTGATGCATTTTCATGCCCCTCAGGACCACTTGTTCATTTTGCAAAGCTGCTTTCTAGCTGGCAACACTCCGAGTGTGCAGTTGAGTGGGGTTATTCCATCCCAAGTATGGGACTTTCCATTTGCCCTTGTTGAGCACAGTATCAGTCCATATGCCTAGTCCATTGAAATCCCTCTGAATGAAATTCCTCCACTCTCCCGTACTGACCCCTTCCCTCCAATCTGATATTCTCTGCAAAGCTGATGGGACTATATTCACCTCCCTTGTTCAAGTCATTAAAAAATACATTGGAAGTACTAGCCCCAGCAAAGGCAAGTACCCCTCAAACACCAGATTTGGGCTGAGGGAGCAGGTTCCACACTGGTTGTGTGTCTTTTCTAACCTAAACAATTCTATAATTCTGTGATCAAGTGACTCCTGAGTAATACTGTTGGGAATTCAGTATCAATTGCCCTTTATGCTGTTAATTGCAACCCATTGCCTGCCCAGACAATTTTCCCCTCACAGCCCATGTATTGAAACTGTATTTCACCAGTTTGATTAAAGGCTGCCTTGGAACACCAAGTCAAAAGCCTTGCTAAGATATTAAGATTAGTTGAATGAGTTGCAAAAGCATGGAGAAAGAGGCTTTAGTCAAAGGTCTGAGAATCTACAAGCCTAACAATGTGATCAGAGAGAGATACAGAATATAAGTTCAAACATTTTAACTTTGAATGTAACTTGCCACAGTCTGAAACTATCACATGGTCATTGTGCTTTTTGCCATTTGAGTGCTCTAGATAAATGGGAATATGACTACAAAGGCTGAGCCAAACATTCCTGATGATTCATCTTCATACTTGTTTCATCTTGCAGCTCCCAATATTTACTCTGAGTGTTATACCCTTTTGTATAACAGCTGTTTTCCCTTCTCTGAAGATGTTAAATGTGGAATATGCATTCCAGGAAAGTAGACAATAACTTAAGTCAGGCAATAATTTTCTTTTATATTTGATTCTAGTGGATTAGGTTTTGAATCTCACCAGGCTGGGATATTTTTATAATTAAAAGCATAATAGTGTACCATATGTTTCACTAAAGGTCCTCAGATTAACTAGGGTTACATGACTGAATTTACAAGCAAAAGCTTTAGTATTTACAAAGCCCATTCTATACTTCAAGTGGATACATTTTCCATGGAACTTGTGCTTTTGGTTCTCTTAGGCTGTGTTCAGACATCTCAGAGTAATTATCTGCTATTACCTCTTAGTGTGAGCCCTAGTCATGTTGGGATAAGAAGTGAATCTGTGCTGGGATGAGGCAACACCATTTCCCTTCCTGTTTCTGTATTCTTCTTCCATTTGAAGAAAATGTATTTATAGAAGTCAAATTGTATTAAAGGCCAGCTGAGGACCCAGCATGCCTCAAAACTGCCCTTATTTGCCATGATGGTGCAGTAAAATAAGCAGGCTGTATGTGTGGGGATGATTTATTCTGGCAGAGACTGTCTTCTGCTCTTACTTGATATTTTTATCCCTAGAAGGGCAAGATCTGAAAATTTTCTTTCTCTGTCTAGGAAGACATACCAGCACTCAGTCCTACATAGCTGTAAATTCCATATGTAACAACCAACCTATAAGAAAGATCAAATATACTTTTTTCCTAAAACAATACTTAAACCTCAGTTTTCTCTATCCTTTAGGGGCTGGGGTTTTTTATTTGTTTATTTGTCTGTTTTGGTTTGTTCTTCACTGGTTCTTTAGTTGTTGATTTTTTAAAATATAAATATAGGAATATTTCTGAATGGGTCTAATAAAGAATATATTCTGAGTAATAAATTGAGGCAGATCATAATATGAAATAATCTTTTTGAATATTTCCACTCATATATATATGTGGGAAAATAAGTAACTCACAGTAAACCTCAGCAGGTACAGTGATAATAGTCCAGATATGAACTGCTCAGCAAACAGCCAAGACTGTTTCTGCAGTATATTCCTTTTGGTATTTTTATGAAATGTTCCAGGAAATAAGGTTTCTTATTCTCTAATCTACTCCTATACTACACACTATAGGTGTAATATGTACTGACCTAAAAACTTCACCAAGCTATTTTTTTGCTACAAAGAATCAAAATTAAATACAAATCTTTTCTCTACCTGCCCTAGACTGAAAAGGAGAAAGGGAATACAGGACATTTTCTTGCTGGTTAGGAATCAGGCAAAATGTTTTTTTTTAAAACAATTAACTGTTCTTAAGTGGCATTTTCAAAAGGTCTTTGTCATCCTATGACATAATAACTCTATAAAAAAGTCATAAAAGTGATACTGAATTACAGTGTTAAGTCCACTTAAGAAAGTGAGGGCTTTCATTTGCATCCAGCAGGTTTTCTGTTCTTCTCTTCTTGCCACTTCATCTCTTTTGCAAAAAAATTTGCAAGCTCTAATGAATAAAACATTCAGCATCCAACAGGAAATGAGACTTTGCAAGATATTTCATCATGATTGTTACAGTACGTAGAAAACCACAAATTGTTTCTGAAGAAGAACAGGTTATCCCTGAAACAACACGATAAAATGAAGAAAATGAAACTAAAGCTATTGTACTAAGGGAAAACCTCAGCAAAGTATGTTGAAACACACAGGTGAAATCTGACGTTCCTATTGCAGTGAAAGGTCACTGGGAATACATGACCTGCCCTAGGTCAGTAAGGCTTTGTGGAGAAGCACTTCAGGAATTGTCACTGTTTGGAACAACTCAGATATATACAGAATAGTTTAAAGAATTCCCTTTGATTCTTTGTTTCAAGGGCATACTTTTTCATTGTTCTGGTCAATGTGTGTTCTCAGGTACCCATCAGTGCCAGCAGCAAACCCTCACTGCAGAGAGTCAGTCGATTTTGTGCTGCACCTATGTGTCTCTGACATTGTACAGCATGTGCTGTAGCAGTTGGGCACCTCTCAGCTTTTCTGGACCTGTTGCTAGTGTATTCCTTACCATTAACAGAAACAAGATACCTCCACACTCAGCCACTAGACTCCTAAGTTTGGCTAATTCCTTGAATTACTCTTTATAAGTAATCTTGTGTACCTGACCACTTTTGTTTATTTGTTCTATTATGTTTCCTTGCTTCCCATTATGACATGATTGCAAGCAAAATTGCTCTGTTTAATAGCATTATGAGCAGGATATGTCACTGTTTCTATTTTCAATCCTTTGAGTAGCACTGTGCCAGGAGAATCTTTTACAAATCTAGTTAGAAAATAATTTTGTTGCAAATTGCCTTTTACCTATTGTCACAAGCAGAATAGGAGCTTCAAACAAAGTTTATTAGAAAAGCCTTTCCATTGGGTTGCATTTCATGGGGTGAAGAAATGACCCCTTGGCTTTCTGAGAAGTTCAGGTGCTGCTGAAGCCAATCTTAGCCCCACACTTAACCAACGGTTTATGTCTAAAGTATTAGATAGGTGTAATTGAGCCTTTATACAGCTTTATCCCACAGGATTAAGGACGGAAAACCAAATATGTTCATATAAATAAAGTAAATTATTGGTTTAAATTAATAATGATAATTATTAGGCTAGAAGATCTAAATCAGAATTGTTTACTACACAGTGTGTGTGTGTATATATATATATATATATATATATATATATACACACACACACTGATATAACATGCTAACTATTGAAGCAATATTGAAGTAATTATGTTGGATCTAACAAAATATTTATTAAGTAGAGATTGTTGTCACTCACCCATAGCAGTGACTGTGGGAAACTGTCTTGCTCAGCCCCAAGGAATAACCATGAGAGGCATCTTTGCTCAAGGGAGTAATCTCCACACACACTCCAAGAAGGGGTGTGTTGGAAGGACCTGATGTGTGAAAATGATACTGGGCTTTTACAGAATAACGTGATTGACTATCAATCATATGTCACTGGACCAGCTGGTATCAGTGCTGCCTCTAGTTGGTTGCTTTATCAGGAACTTTGTCTGCCACACCCTCATGGGTTACAGTTTCTGTCCAGAACATTTTTCTTAGAATATTTAGCTTTGGGATTCATTAACTAAGCTGGTCTCAACACCAACAGCAGTGTGACCCCCATTCTCCACCCATCACTGATAACTTTTGTAAATAGGGTATTTTTTGAGCTCTTTCACCTCCATGTAGGCAAAATAACCTGTTACATCTGTGTTATCTTACTTTGCTTATTTTATATTACTTTTATTCTTAAAATTAAAATTGCATATTCTTACACATTTGTATTCCAGTTGCTATTTGAATCATTTCATACTTCCCAAAGTTTCTTCCATGTTATTATCAGAACTGTTTGGTTCAGCATCGTTGAAGTTCCACCTGGGATCAGTATTTTCAGTAGTTTGAAAGAAGATTTTGCAGCTGGGCCTGGTTTTCTCTATAGGCTTTTATAACATTCTGAGGAACTAAATGCTAAATCTCCAACTGGCATATCTTCAGTGCTTAACTAGCTTGGATTCCTTAAAAATGGTAGCTTAGATATACGTGAGTGAGGCTGTCACATTTCCTTAGCAATGTCTATGACATAGTTTATTGTATTACCTATCAGTGCACTTTACAGAATTTTAAGAATTACTTTGATTAGACTAACAGAAGTATTAATTTATTTGCCATGTGCTTTAAAATTAGTTTGAGTTATGCAGTGTGAGCTTTTGTGTGCATTGTACCTCAGGACTGGAATAACATAAAATCCCAGCAGAGGGACCCCTCATACCTTATAATGCATGTTTTGTGTTTGTAAGAGTCCTTTGTTCCCAAATGAGTATTTTGTTCTCACAGAAATTCTTGGCTTTTTTCAATCTACATGAAAAATAAAGCATAAAATACTAGACTTTAAAATAGCATGTATTTTTTTTAAAATTTGTTTAAGATTTTTCCTTGTCTTAGGAAAAATTGTAAAACAATCATGTTGTACATGGAAAATATAATTTATACCATGAAAATATCTCAAATAATAATTCTGTAGTCTATAAGCAAAATGTAAAAACTACTCTGTCTGTCTACTGGTCAGACCAGTATTAATTTGCCTGTTCTCATGTTTGAAATCTAGAACCTACATTTTAACCATCAATTTTGAATGAAGAGCCTAAGAATTTATATTAGTAACACCTCTCCCAGCTGTAATAGAGTCAATGTTTGGATTTAGCACTGCAGATGAGTCAAGTTGTCTAGGTAACAACCTGCTGCCATAGCTTTACTCGGTATATATTTACAGTATCTTCTTATACTATTCAAACCTTTTTTATTCAGATCAAAGTGGAGCCTGTGGAAACACTGAAAGTATTGCCATAAACCTGAAGTATATAATATTTTTCTCTTGATTTATGTGTAATTTTAGGAACTCTTCACAAGCTGCTTTGTAAACTCTATTTTAAATACATCAGTGCTTATGTTCAGTGCAGAAAAACACTAATGTAAGGCCTATGGGATACTCACATATTTTGTATCTATTTTTTGCAGTTTCACCAACCTAAATATATTCTATCCATCACTAGAATTCTTCTACTCATGCTGTCAAATGCTCAGTCCATGGGTCTATGCTTATATTTGGTGGGTGGTTCAGCCTGAAGTTTCAGCACCAGAACAAACATGCACACACATACACGCACGCACGCACATGCACACACACACACACACACACACACACACACACACACACACACACAAAATAGAGAGCCCAAGAGCATGCTGGTACAGAAAATAGTGGAAATAGAGGTCAGTGGAGATGCCAGGTACAAGGCTTGGCCACAAAGTAGTCCTGACCTGCCTCCTACTTACCTGTGACCTGCCCTCTTTTAGTCCCTCTTTCTCTTCACTATTCAATGCCTGCTTCTCCCCATTCCACCTTGATCCCTGCTACTACTTTTGTCCTTTTCCCTAAGTATTGCATAGAAAGCTGCTCAGATTCCTACAAGCCCCTCAAAATGCCCCATAATGAGTTTCATGCAGTCCCACAAGCCTCCTCAATTATTATTTAGGATGTTTGGTCTTTCCTATGAGACCCCAATCATGGTGCTTCTTTTCATATCAGTTACAAAGTGCTGCCTGATGCTTTCACGGGCTGAACAGGTGGGTCCTGAATGGCCCATCAAGCAGTGAAACTTCTGATCCTTGCTATTGTCTCAGTTATCTGCTTCTGGTTGCAGTTTGTGTCCTTCTTCAATTTATAATATTTTCTGTTACTTGACTGCGTCTCTTGCATTGAATAGCCATTAACAAAACCAACTATCCTTACAATGCAGATTACTTTGTCCTGTGCATGTTAACCATACATGCACTGCAGAAGAAACTCCCTGGCTAAATTCTTTCCCTGTGTCATTTTTACAAGGATACTCGGTGTCTCAAAGAAATAGTAAAAATTCTACGGTCCATCAGGTCCTATAAAATGAAATGAAGAAATTATATATCCAGAAGTAGTTGGTTGTTTTAGGAATTCACAGAAGCATTAGCTGCTGCTTTTAACTCTTTGAGATGGTCAGCAATAGGCAGCAATAGGACAAGGGGGCATGGGCTTAGGATCTGCCAGGAGAAATTTAAGTCACATATCAGAAAATAATTCTTTACAGAGAGAGTAATCAGACATTGGAATGGCCTGCCCAGAGAGGTGGTAGATTCCCCATCCCTGGAGGTTTTTAAACTGAGATTGGATGTGGCAATGAATGCCATGATCTGGTAAATGGACTGGAGTTGGACCAAGGGTTGGACCTGATGATCTCGGAGGTCTTTTCCAACCAAATTGATTCTATGATTCTATGGTTTCTATGTGCAACACTGGTCTTTTGCATTCTGTGCCACAAAATGAAAAAAAAGTCTAGTCTTGGTCTAAGACACAACATCAATGGAAAAATGTGTGAACTAGGAAATAAATGTTAATACAGTAAATATAGAATTATCTTCAGAAATAGAACAGGAAGAGGATTGAAGAGGACATCTGTTCCATCCCACTGCTTGATTCCATTTGAACTACTCATTTATAGTAGCCTGGCTAACTGGTAATTAAAAGGCTCAAATTACAAAGCTTTTCTACAACCTCCACATCTAGTCTGTTTCAATCTCAACCATCCTTTTTGTATAAAAGTTTATCTTATGCTTTGAAGTAAATCTCCCTTAATTCAGCTTGAAATAAATTAGAATAACCCACCAGTCTCTTAGTCTGTTGCCGGATTAGTGCTGCTATTTAGGTTGTTGTGAAAGTATCCACACTGATGCTGTGAAAGGAAGGCTTAGCTCTTGTAATTTTTGACAAAATACTTTTGTAGCAGAGTTGTATCAAGACCAAAAAAAAAAAATACCCAAAAAAAGAAGACAGAAAGGAGTGGATTCTACCCTGTTGTTGCAGTTGGATCTCAGTTCTAAGCCTGGCAACCAAAGAAAGAGAGTTTATGTAACCATTGCACTTGTTTGTCTGTCAATCTGCTAATTCAAAATGTTGTAAGGCAAAAAGGAAACACCTTATAAGTAGAGCCAAGAATTTATTGTTGGTATTATTGAAACCTCAACAGGATGATCAAAGAAATTGGTATATCTAATAAATGCAGGGGAAAAAAAGGGAAAAAAAAGTATTACTGCAAATAAGTCTCAGTAGTGATAATTGCTTATAATTATGCACAGCCATCCACTGCCCCTCTGGGTACTGGATCAATGGGTCTGGTTTTTCTCACAGGGCAGGGAGAAGGGTGTTGCAGAAATCTTCCCTACCCTCATGTTCTTTGCTGGGTGGGATCTAATGGTGGGATTTCTTCCCATTTGCCAGGGAAGTATCATGTTGATGTTTTTTTCTTCACTCTGTGTTCACTTTAAGCTGTTTTCATGTTTTCTGTCCCAGATTGATATCCTGTTCATAGTTCATGTCTACAACATCCACTGCATGCAAATTTTATAAGTAAACTGTTTTAGAGATATTTGTTTTTAATTTGCTGTCTTTGTGACCACTAGAACTGGGTTTGTCCAGCTCCATGTGTTCATTTCTTTAACCAATTACTGATGAATCTGAGGTCTCCAGTGTTATCCTGTGGCCTCTCTCTTACCACTCCCATGCCTCTATTCCTTTATGCTGCATCTTGTGTCCCCAGTGCTATCATACCATCCCTGTGCTCCTCTACCGCTACAGCATTATGCTGGAAAGGGAAATATTTTACTCTACACAGAAAATTATTTGTTACTTTGTCTATAGAAAAGCTGTAGTTTGCCATAGAAACAAAAGCAAAAATACAACTAATTGTGCATAGCAACCCTTTCACATAGAAAAATTGGTATTACATCTAAACTAGCTGAAAGAAAAGTCCAGGCAGACCAAGTTTAAACAAAGCCTGCTAAACCTTGATCCTGGGACCCTGAAAAACCAGTTGAAGCCTATAGACTGTTACTAGCAATGGCAGTGAGATATTTTTGGGGCTGAAGGTTAGAAATTTAGAAACATGACAAGAGAGTACCAATAATGTTCTCTGAGAAAAAACGTTACAGAAGGGGCACAAAAGTGTTCTCCTTATCCTGCCAGGTGACCACCCAGCCCACAGGTTCTTGCCAGGCATTCACTATGTGCCCAACTTCGAACCAGCCTGTGGCTGGGTTGGCACCAGAGGGGCACAGAACAAAGGTGGTGCTTTGTGGAGATGGCAGGACAACTTGACAGAGCTGGGATTAGGCTATTTCAGCTACTGAAACAAAAAAGGGACGTAGAAAGTCAGGCATTTATCAACAGAACACTGGGCTATGGATCTCTTTGCAGGTATGTGTAGTGTGAGATAGAGACTCAGATCACCTCCTGCCTGGGGAAACCAACAGAAGCTTTAAAAAGAATGTCTTTCACAGTTCTTTATTGTTTGCCCCTTGAGTGGTTGCATCAGCCATTCCAAATACAACTTAAGGTACTGATTACAGCAGTATCTAATTGCTTCATCATTATCAACATGCTTTTTTTTTTTTTGGACATAATTCCTGTGATAGAGAAAAATGCTACTATTATGATTTTAGGGGTGGATGTCTTAATCATAGCTCCTCACAGATATGGCAGAGGTAGAATTAGCTGCCATTCTAAAGTAAAGAGTTATCCAGAGACTTTTGATGTGTTCAACGTCATATGGAAACAACCCATATTTTATATCCTATATTAAGACCTAACTCTCTTCTTCCCACACACAGAGAATTCTTTTTATTTTCAGAGGAGCTGTACTTTATGGACTTTCTGCTGTCCTTGACTGCTAGGGGAAGGAAATTTCAGAGCTCCATACAAAGGAAAATAGAAGTAATGTCTGTTGAATCTAGTCTTGTGTTACAAACTTCATAAGACTTGATTTCATACATTCTATTTTTTTTTTTACAAGAACATGGAAAAAAGCCTCATGCAGTTAAGAAAGCACTTTGAATGACACTAGAAGTTGGATCCTCCTTTGAGCCTTCCTCCAAAACTTGCAAACTACTAATGAGTTGTTCCATGAGAAGCAGATTTAAGGAAACATGATCTTTTTCAGACTTTCGCATTTTTTTTTTCATAATTACTCAACTCTTCCATGACACTTATATCTTTCTAGTCAGTGCTCTGTAATATTTCCGGTTTCTGCCACATAGCTGCTGTCCAGCCACTGTCTGGGCATGTGCTGTGTTCAGCTCTGGTTTCACATGTGGATTGTTTAAAGACATCTGTTGAGTTCATGATCTTATATATTCATGCATAGCAGTCTTTCCATCTACAAGGATATTCAATTTTTCTCTCTTTTCAAGCCACTGACTTCTCTTGTAATTTTTTTTTTAATCTTGCAAGTTCTTCATAGTATTTAGGCCTCTTATGCCTTATTATCTGAAATTGGCTTGAAGTGATTATCAGAGGACTGCCACATGGACAGATGGACTGCCACATGGTAAAGTCGCATAAGGCTTATTTTATGAAGGTAAAAAAAAAAGAACATCCATAAGAAAAGAGTAGTAGATTTTCTATAGCTCTTCCTCTAGCACACCTCACACTGTGCTGTAGAGAGAAAACTAATTTTTATAAAGATAACTGTAACTAGTCCTGCAAAAATTCAATTCTGAATCCTCTTAAGCCTGCAGTAGTATTTCTAAACCTCAATTCAATCATTAGAAAGCAAAATCTTTCTTAAAGTTGTAAACTCTCTTTTCCCTTATTCCCTCCATCCCACACAGGATCATACCCTGGAGCATATAAAACTTAGTTACTTGATCTGGGACCTAAAATTCTTTGCATCTTGCATCCATTTTTACCATTTTTCAGTGCAATTTGTCATTTGTGTTTTATGAAGCTCTGAAACGTCACTATTTCTGCAAATACAGGAAAATACTGGCTTCATAAAATTCCCAGACTAGTATACAAAGAAACAGGAAAGGCCAATAAGACCAAAATGTGTTACCTAAAGGCAAGTCAGCATTTCAAAGATATTCTCTCTCTCTTCCTCACACACACATACTTTGATCATAAACTTGGGCATCTGTAGATTGTGACAATGAAGAAACACCATGATCTAAAGTATCTCAGCCTCCTGAGAAGCTAAATAATCGTTTTGTTACAAGAGGTCAGAGTATATATGGCTACCGAGAGGATTCTTATAATCAATGGCACAAGTACATTTTGCCAAAGCAAATTTGCAATTTTCTGCTAGAGAAGAAATTACTCATTCCAGACTACCTTTATTTTCTAAAGGGGAAATGTTAATGTAATAATTTGCTTTGACTTTGTTGACCTGATTCAGAATATTTTTCATCTTGC
The DNA here is from genome assembly GCA_013396695.1 of Sakesphorus luctuosus. Lineage (NCBI taxonomy): Eukaryota > Metazoa > Chordata > Aves > Passeriformes > Thamnophilidae > Sakesphorus > Sakesphorus luctuosus. Next base: position 260,821 of record VWZD01005548.1, read on the forward strand.
TGAACTGCGACAATGCATTTAGTTATAAGTCAGTTTGAGAAAACAATTATAAAATACATTAATCAGTTACATTCCTCTGTCAGCAATGTAATGGCCTGTGAGCTACTGTAAACTGTGTTTCTAGACTGAGACTGTTGGCCAGGCTTTCTGGAGAATGATAGCTGAAATGATGCACACAGCTATTGCTCCGAGTTGAATGACACTTAGTAAAAGATGTAAACAAGCATGGGAAAAAGTGGGACATGGAGCAAATAATTTTGTTTTATCACTTACTCAAAAATTCCAGGCTGATCCAATCACTTAAAAAAAGATTTTTTTTTTTTCCTTAAAATGAAATAATACAGATTTTCCTGAAGAGATATGCAATTCAGAGAAGTTATCATCAGTCCACTGCTTTGTTTGGCATGGCTGATTAATAATCTGACTACTTCACTCTGCTGTGTAAAGTTGCCTATAATGTTAGTTGCATCTATAACTGCATCCTAAATGATCTCCACAAACTGACTATAAAAGGAGATGTCACCAGGCTATCTGGCATCAGTAAAAGAAAACAGAATTAAAAAAAAAAGGCAAAGAAAAAGAGCAAAAGATTAAAAAAACAAAGAAGACATGAATTGCAGTTAAACTTTCATATTAAAACTGAGATATGAGAAGGGGAAAATGTTACATTACATTTTGGTGTGTGACATATTTGATCTATGAAACTGATACTATGTTATCTTCACCTGGAGCCTCAGTCTGAGAGATTAAGTAAAATGAGTGAGTAATCACCACTGAAAATTAACCTAACTCAGTTATACCCAGGCGTTTTACAGGTTCTGTGTGATGTCTGTGGACACTAGAGGGAAGCACATCACTGAGCTATAGCACTTCACGGCGCTGAAGAACAGCCCTGTACTCATGGACTCCGTTTAATGGCAACATTAAAATTTTTCAGGGAGAAAACACAATTAGTGGACTAAGGGAATAAATGTAGGTTATGAGGCTTATTCTTCCTGTAATGGTTATAAATATACTCTAAAACTTCAGTTACTGTTATGGATCATGGACAACCAAGCAATTTATATATTAAACTAATCACAGGTAATCCTTGTATGTCACGGTTTCATCTCTTCTTCCTTTCTCCTGCAACTGATGTTTCCTAATTTAGCGTGTTCATCCTTTAGTATAAGTAAAAGGAAAAAATCTTTAGGGTCTGATTCACTACCTTCTGTAGTTTTCATTCCTGGCTTGACATGGTAAAGGAAAGTCTTCTTTAAAGAAGCTTTTATACTTTGTGCCAGAGTTAATGACTATAACGTATTGGATCTCATGCACAATTCATGAGAGCTGATTTAGCATTAATGCAGGTGCACAGAATGGTTGGAGCTTTTCAGCTGCTCTTCCTGATGGAGGCAAAATGCTGCCATGATTTCTAACAAGGAGGAACTGGAGGAATGAATCAGGGAGATAAAATATATAATGTATATATAAATGTGGTTTAAAATGCACTGTAAATGATTTGTACATAGCAAATGAAATACCCTTCTCTGGTGGCAGCGTAATCTTCCAGTCAATGCTAAGATACAAGGCTCGATTGCCATCCTGTTGGCAGCCCTCTGAAGAAAATTAGGACTTGATCCTTCTGCCATTAGGATTGTCGGTAGGCAATCATATGCACAATATGCTGTTTTAAATGCAATCAAAGAAATATGCTTTTGACTTAACTAGGTAAAACTCTTCAACTGATAATCACCTGCTGACTTATAAGTGCTTGATAACTTGTCACTTCTCTAACTGATTTTCTTGTAATATATAGAAAGAAATTCTAGAAAGTATTTTTTTATCTCCATGGTTATTCAGTGAAAATAGATTTTGGTCTGTTGGTTGCAGTAGACATCACAGCTGCTATCAAAATTGGTTTTCTCTTAAACTGATCTTATTATAGAGTCATTTAATTTATAGGACTGAAATTATTTTTTTCCAAAATCAATATTGACATGCATTAACCATTTCTGAATGTTGCAAGCCTGTATAGAGCACTCAGTCACTATGTCCTGTTTAGTTTCTCATTTCAGATTTTTAGCTTTTGCCCTGCTGTGGACATACTTCATCAGGGAAAAGCAGACCTAAGCACTTGGAATTGATATGACTTGTTTTGACTAGAAGGATAACTTTTAGTTGTTAAGTAGAATTCCATTCAGTAAAGAAGGTTCAGGGAAGATCTTACCAATGTGCATAAATACCCCAAGACAGAGTGTTAAGAGTATGGAGAAGCCAGGCCCAGTGGCAGGAGCAGAGGCAATGGGCACCAACTGAAATTCCGGAGGTTCCTTCTGAACATCAGGAAACTCGTCCACTGTGAGTGTGACAAAGCACAGGCACAGGATGCCCAGAGAGGTCATGGAGTATCCATCCGTGGTGTATTTGGATAAGAAAAATGCACATTAGTTTAAACTGTGAAATATTTCTGTAATATTAGAGATGTTAAATTTTAATCACAAATAATATGTTACCTAAAGGTAATTCAGCATTTCAAAAATAATTATTAATTATGCCATCTCAAATTTCACATAACAGGGGTTTGAATGATATTAAAATTTTCAGAAATGTTTTACTCTGTTTGGGATAAATTTTGAAAGTTACTATGAGTTAGTAGGGTCTTTTCTTCAGACTCAAATTTTTATGACTTAATCTTTCAGACCACCAGATATCATTCCAGACTTTCCTGGCAGATAAAATTCAGAAGCTAATTCACCCATCAGTGTCTATGCCACTGGCTTCATAGAAAACTGCCTTTGATGCTGTCAGTTATTTAAAATGAGCAAAAGATTCACTTACCACCCATAAGCCACATTATAGAAACTATTCCAAAGTTATTAGGTAACTTTTTTATCTCTCTGGAGTATGCACTGATTTTTAGTTTGCCTACTGACATTTAGTTAGCCAGCTAAGACTTTGCATGGTGTAGTAGATGATGCTACAGTTCTCTGGAGGTCTGCAGAGCCTTCAAGAGAAGGTAGAAAGAGATAGAAGTTTCTCACAAGAAAACACACTATTTATTCAAGGATCTGGAGGATGATAAAACATTGTTACAGCTACATCTAGACATGTTTAATATAAACGGAAGCATACATGCACTGGTGGTCTGCTGTGGTAGATCTAACTTAATGATCTATGTAAGTCCAACATACAGCAGGACATATTAATAACAGTACTGCTCTGATCATGACTTCATTATCTCTGCATCATTTTCCTGGGGAAAAAAAATCAAGAAAAAAGGTGTGAAGAGACAAGATGATACAATCAATTTGCACATTCTGAGCAAATCCTGAAATCTTTATTTCAGATAATGGCTTCATTTCCTTTCCTCTTAATTTAGCTTCTTATTACATTTTACTGATCTTCTGCCTTTTATTTTCCATTGGTAAAATAAGAATTTGGTCAGCTAAGCACAAGCAGCATTATTGTTGTTTGCTGTAACCAGCATGACAGCCTGAAGGTAGATCCTGAGCAGCCTGGTCTGTTGTGAAAGACTAAGAGGGAATTTACAGTGTGTTCTACAACCAGGAGACTAAAGGATTGTCTGAAATGTCAGGCTTTGGTTTATGCCCCCAACATTTTAGGAGACTATGTCTCCCCTAGTGGATACTAACCTTTGGCCAGGAAAGAGTGTTGTACTTCCCCACTGATTGTTTGTCTTTCTATTGATATCCTTTGCGCAAACTGAGCTTCAAGTTTGAGATTTAAAATTGAGATTGAAATAATTAACCGTTGTGTACTTGATTCTTTCCAGTGCTCTATATGGTAATCTAATCAAGGGAATCAATTAAGGGAGTAGCATTTCAATCCATAAAGACTGAAATTTCAAAGCCTAAATAACAGAGTAATAGTACTGGAGTTACATTAGGAATCACTAAACTAAGGATCCTGAGACTGCATTGCAAAGCAGTGCTATGGTCATATTACGCTGAGGAAAATTCTATGGATAGCCTGAAATAACTGTCCAAAAGTAACTGTCTGTTTTAGAGTTGACTGAACAGATCTCTAGGTTTTAGTAAATTTATCTGATTAGATCTGTATTGATTGTAATGGGATCTTAGCTTGCATGTAAACATCTAAATTCAGATGTTTAAATCTGTGAGCTGTACCACTCAAGATGACTATACTGTAATAAAAAGACACTCAAGATAGCTTTAAACCATCCGGCTTCAATAAGTCCAATCTAATTTCACAGCAACATAGATTTTAGCTCAGAATAATATCCTGCCATGGAGGGTGACTACAGTATAGGCTTTTTTGGAGACCTAGAGTAATTTACTTCGGGTAATAAAAGTTTTACCACTGACTTAAATGGGTTATTATTTGGTAACTAAGCTGTACTGTGCAACTTTGTGATGCAAAAAGTATTTATTCCTCATGCATTAGTGCTAGGGATTTAGAAAGAATTCACCCGGTAAAATCCCGGACACTTGGTGAAAGAATGATGTACTATAACGAATATAATAAATTTTATTTCAATTTTATTGTGTAATATTGCTTAATTTGCTTGCATGGACATTGAACTTAGATAAGGTCATGCAATGGCACATAGCTCATTACTGTGGCTGGCTTCTGTTAAATAATAATTTAAGATGCATTCAAATAGTCAAAGTTTTACTTGCCTTAAATGTGAAACATTACAGTTACTGTCACAGTATATATCCTGCCACCATGTTTGGGTTTGGTAACCTTCCTGAATGACTTTTCTTTATAATCTTCTTTAGTAATAATTAAGAGAAAGCTCCAGGGAGAACTTATTGCAGCCCTTCTATAGTTTAAAGGGGCGTATAAGAAAGATAAAGAGAGAGATTTTACCAGGGTCTGCAGGGGGAATGTCTTTAAACTGAAAGAGGTTAGATTTGGATTAGACGTTAGAAAGAAATTTTTTACTGTTGGGGTGGTGAGGCACTGGAAAAGGTTGCCCAGAGAAGTTGTGGATGCCCCATCACTGGAAGTGTTCAAGGTCAGGTTGGATGCGGTTTGAGTAACCTGGTCTCTGTGTCTTTGCCTATGTCAGGGGGGGCAGAATGACTGTGATTCTACAAAAATGTTTCTATTTGAATTCTAAATCATTAATAATGTAAGTTATAATGTTAGTAATGCAAAACAACAGGCAGCTTGGAAAATTGACTAAATATCCCTCTCATATTTTCTCTGTAAAAAACCCCTCCTTTATGTTTTATTCAGGGACTTTAGAGGTTAATTTGGCTTTTCACTAGACTTATATAAGTAAAAGTATTCTTGTTAGGTGTCATAGCAATTAAAAATAACCGAATTACAGACATCCTCCTTCAGTGATCCTCAGTCAGTCCTTTTGCCTTTTGTATTTGCAACAAATAATTTCAAGTAACTCTCTTAAATTTAAAAAAAAAAAATCTTTACTTTCTGGCAAATGAATTGAAAATAAACCCTTCTTAATCTCTTTAAGATATGATCATAAAAGTAGCTTTTTTTGTTGTTGTTTTTTTTTTTTATTTAAGACCTCTGGGGGGTGATGGCCCTGATAAGCCTGGATGGGTTGAGGGAAATGCCTCAGCCCCCTGGAGGGGTGCTCCCAGCAGGAGAGAAAAGTGAGGCAAACTGATAAGTGGTGGGTGTTACCAGAGAATGGAATGTTATTAAATTAGTGTGGCCTTTCTTTGCCGCACCCTGCCCGTGACTACTCAAGGAGCCCACCCTCCCTCAGGCATCTGTGTCACCTCCCAGAACTTTTGACACAGTCACACAAAACCACATGAATTAAAAAAAAAAAGTCATAAAAAGTGTGGAGTTTAAACTCAGACAGAGAGGGGAAAATGCCATAGTCTCGGTTGCAGTAGCTGCTGGCAGCTTTGTCCTGCCTCCTCCTACCTCCTGGAACAATGTAGGGTAAGGAGACCATATGCTTTCTATTTTTCTATACTTTACTTTCTTTACTTTCTTACAAAGCTTATTCCTTTATACATTCTTACATCTTATGCTAACAGCTACTTTGATTCTTACTTTATAAGCACCTCCTTTATAACTGTGTTTTGCTACCTTAATACTAAAACAGTAACTTGCTTTACACTTTGCTACTTCATATTAGTTATTGCTTTCTTTTGCAATGTGCAGTTGCTTTTTCAACATTTGTGTTGATAAGAAGCAGCTCTGTTCTTTCCTTTTGCTTTGTGTTACAGAGAGAGTGGTGTGCAAGCTATTTTATTGTCCTATGTTATTGAAAGAGTGTTTAGATAAGTGTTTTAGGTGGCTGTGCTTCTGGTTAGTAGTTTTTTGTTGCTAGTTTTTGTCTGTCATAAAAATGGGATACATAGCTTTATTGAAACTTGAGTTTGGTGTGTTTATCTCTGTAAAATGTGTTTTGTGCTGGTTTCTTTTGGGGTCTTTTATTATCAATTAAATGCAATCTTGCAGCTAAACATTATCACCGGCAAAGCAGAACCCACAATAACTGTCCCATACTTGTATTAATAAATGTTATTTTGGGAGTTGTTGTGGGAAAAGTTCTTTCCTAGCTATTAAGTGTGGCTTCAATAGCAGAGGTTAGAAATCCTTCCAGCCTGTGTTCTGTCCAGCAGTTTAGCAGGCAGTGCTGGGTTCATAAGGCTCTAATTTTCTGGAAGCGCTTAATTAGCTGATAAGTTCTCCCCGGCTTCAATTTTGGTTTCATATCAGAGGTCAGAAACCCTTCCAACCCGTGTGCTGTCCGTAGTCAACAGGCAGTGTTGGAAACGTAAGGATCTGATTGTCTGGAAGCGCTTATTGCTAATAATTTCTTATTAATACAGTTAAGACTAGAAATCTTCGCATTTCTGCCTCCCTCCTCCCTTTCACGTGACAGACAACATTTAGATTGACTTGGAATTGTCCAAATTTTACCTTTAGTAGGTTCTTATCTGTTCTGTTACTGATGATAGGCTCACACTATGCTCCCAGACTTCACTGGAGGGATCACAGGCTGTGTTAGGAGACAGTTATGTGAAATTCTTGAAGAATTTTGACACTAGGCAAGCATGAGAGGCCAGGAGGACTGTGCACAGGACAGACTGACTCTGGGCTGGTGTCTGAGACTATCAGTTGCAATCTTGAGTAGTTTTCTGCCTCGTAAATTTTCAAATTTTCTGGACAGTATTAAAGCTACCAACTAGTAATTACTGACTAAATTAGGCTTCTGTTAAAAATATTATGGTTCAGTCATAAAATCAGGACACTGAGACCACCTTGGGCCAACATATGTGTGGGAGACAGAGGCAAAGAATGCATTAGACACCTCTCCCTTATCTCTGTCTCTGTTTGTGAGGTGACCATCTCCATCCTGTAAGCCTAAAATGATCTCTGTTTTTCCTCTGTGGGTTTGAGTTCTTTTTGAATAAATTTAGCAATCCACTTCACAATGTACTTTTGTAAGTGTAAGGTTAGGCAGGGTTTTTATATTACTCCTTTTGCTGTTAGCCTCAGGTAACCTTCCCATGACATTTATATTTACTGTCACCTCCCAAGTACAACTGGGGATCTACAGTGAGGCATGGAATTTTTCTTTCATAACACTGTGAGAACTAATTTGATGGGTTTTGTTTTTAAATCCCCTGGCCTATTCACATTAGCTGGTAAGGAAAATTTTCTAACCTCAGATGATGCCAACACTTAAAAAAATCATTATTAACTCCCTGTAGGGTGTTATACAAAGAGGCACATTTGATACTGAGGTTCTGTCCTGTTACATCCTGTGGGATATTATTGTTTCAAGACTATACAAATATATAAATGTATACAAATATTATATTTATAAATGCAAAAGTATATGCAAAATGAACATAATGAGTGGCAGAGAACAGGTACAAAAAATGAAAAGTGAGTCACTGTGAGTAAGCATAGATGCCTCGAAGGTACAGATATTGCCCAATAGATGTCATCAATAGAGTAATCATGTCTGAAATAGCCTTCTTGGTTGTTTTTTTTTTTTTTAAATATCATTTAGACTTCCAGAGCCATACAGTAGGTTAGCAGAAAAATCAAGAGCAGACTCTAGGAATAGGAATCACCTCATGTTCCTTACACATATGTAATGGACAGCTATTTCTGAACCTCCCTTTATATGCATGGTAGAGAAAAATAACTTTTTAGGATTCAGTCCATCAGATGTATTTAAAATGTCTATTTTAGAGTTAGATGAATTCTGGTTTAGACTTTTTAGTCTTTAGTGACCAGATTTTTACTGATTATACATGGAGACTCAGTAACTCAGATAAAGAACAGGCCTCTGCATTTAGTCAGATGAATTCCACCCTAAATCTTTTGACTGAAGGAACTAAAGCTTTTCTCTCTGAACCATGAAATCATTCTGAATATGAAGATAAAAAAAAAAATCTAAGTAACTGTTGTGCATTCCAGAATATGTTCAGATAAACCTTTTCCTCTTCACTAGTTAAGCCACATATGCCTGCTTTGCAATTTTGGAGACACCTGACTCAACTGACTGTTCTCTACACTCATCATCAATACTGTTCTGTATTCTGCCATCCTGTTATCCCAGACAAGACACGAGATTTCAGAGCAGACCATCACATAGTTGCATTATTTACAGTCTCACATTTATCTTATTTGCATATAAACTACCCCAATAAAACAGTGTCTAGTGAAGGAGGTCCCAAAATATCAGACATATACATAGTTTCAGTTAATGATTTATAAAAATCCCTTCACCCAGAAAAGAGTTCCAAGGATTCTAACTTGCAATTTGTATTCCTGTTATATTTAATAACTCTTTATATAATCCATCTAGGTCAGGTTAAATGAATGCCTTGTTGCTACTTAGATGATTATGGGTTGCAATTCATTTAATGTGCCCAATGATTCATGTTTAATTTATTGACTTTAATGCCGTATGTGAGTGACCTATGCATGTGTAGTACTTTAAATGCATGCACACTGGCACACACAGCTCTTTGCAGTATTTTGCTTAAGTAATCAGCTAATCAATGCGTTAGAGTTTGAGATATTGTGTGACTCTTTATGCCACTGTTTAATTTAATGCTACTTGCAGTAATGAGCCTGTCTGGGTTGACTGGCTGCGTCTCAGGAGCTCCATGGCTTTTATGCCAATGATAATGGTTCAAGATGCATCCAGTTCTATGATTTGTTACCTGGGCATCTGGAGTGAGCCACTGACTTGTCTTTGCATCTCATTGTATTTTTTGTGTTAGGGAACTAATTAATGGGTGCCCTTTGTTTGCAACTGGAGCTATGAATCTTTCTTCAATACCTGACAAGTGAAATGGCATTTACAAGTAATACCTTTTATAGAAATGATCTATTGGTATGATAAGTGTACACCGGTATAATTCCCTGAGGTATTTGTGGTAAAGTTTTTCATCAATGTGAGGAGAATAAGACTGCATCAGAAAAATTTGAGCTTTCTTGAAGTCCAGAAGTTTTGGCAGACCTGTATTTTTACGCTATCTATTAACTTATTCTGTTCCTGATAAAGGCATGTGTTTTCAGTCCTTATCACAATACCAAAACCTTGCAAGGCAGGGAAAATTAAATTATTGAGGAAAAGTGTGGGTGGCCTGATGAATATCACATTGGTAGCAATGTTTTTTATCTTCACCACATTCCTTTTCTATCCCTAAACCACAGTATCAAACTGGTGTTTGATACCTGTGATATTAAGTAAGGGGAAATCATATGGCATTCTTATCACCTGGTTCCAAAGTTTTTTCTTCCCTGTCTGAATGACCAAATTTTGCTTTTTGTATTCACCAAATGCTGTGATTTTTCTGTTATATATATTTTTCTGGGGTTTAAGTAGTCCTCATTGTAGGATAACTGAGAAGAAGGACCGCACTGTAATCAACTTTATTTCCAACTTCTTTTTGAAGAATCTCAGGAAAAAAAAGAGTCCAGAAACTACATATCTGCCAGGTTTTGTGTGTTCCATGTACTAAATATGTGGATCCTAAATGGCAAAGCATAGTTGAATTTTTTGCCAAATAGTTTCTGAGTAAACATCTATGTGCACTGTAGTGTCAACTGAGATGTGCTAGTTTTTTGTTTCCTGTTAACAAATAGATTCTAAGTCCCCAAGGAGAAATGATAATTTCATACTCAGATTTACACAACTTAATTACACTAAATTACACCCTGTAGTGGGTCAGAAAATGTTAAAGACAAAGTAGGCACTGACTGACTGTCAGCAAACCAAAAACTTTCAAATATAGGCTAGAGATATGCCTAGCAGAAGCATCTAGCAGAAAGATGCTAGATCAGTTTCACTTTTTAAAAAATGCAAATTTAATGCAAATACCTTCATTGACCCAGTAAACATTTAGAGCTTATCCTAGAGCTATCCTATCCTTCAGCTAAGCTATCAACTTTGTAAGAGAAAAAATTGCTGGGACAGCAACCTTCTGTGCTGAGTGGTAGTTCATCTCCAGCATCCTCAGAACAGTTGTCTAGCAGAGGTAAAATGTCATAGTTCCACCGCTGGAGTTATAGTTGAGATCAACTGATATGCCAATCCTTGACTTGTATTTATTTCTATCCATTTGTTTTAGAAGAATTTCAAATGCTCTACACATTAATCTAAATCAAACTGAAGTAATATAAGGCCGTAACCAACCACCTACACATAATCCAAGCTTGAAAGTATTTCCTGGTCTTTAACTGTAATAATTTTAAGAGGAAAAAGTGGGCTGCCTTGTAGAAAAATCCTACAAGATAGAGAGAGAAAAAAAAGTTCTGTGTTCCCAAAACATAATGTATTCAAAAGATGAGAGGGTAACAGGCAATTTTAGGGTCACTAATGCTCTTTTGGGATAGAGACTTCCTTCTTGGACATTAAAATTGAGAATAAAATCAAAAGCATTACCCTGTGAAAGTTATTTTTTACAACCTTATTTATTTCTTTCAAGAAATGACAGAATTCTGGTGACATGTCTCCAGGACGTGCCTCTTGACCAGCTTTTGCCAATTTGTTATTGACTGTTCCTGTACAATGTCTTGCAGCCTCTCCAGTCATTCTCAGATTTGGTTTCTGCAGATTTTGGGGCTTCATATAACTGCAGGGAACTTTTCAGGCAAAACGTTATTACATACAATAACAGTGATCTAGATACTAAAGCAACTGATGGGGCAAACCCTGTAATTTTTTCACTATTTTTTCACACTTTAAAGATTATGAAGTTGAAGTTGAGCTAAACAGTAATGATCATAATGAAATTTTACATATTCTATGTAGAATGTCATACAAAGATTAATGTTAAATTGCTTTTGGATGTGAAGCCTCCTACCTAAAATCTGACATAAGTGGCTACTTTTCAGTTGTGATGCTCATAGCTCTTTTTGACCTTAGCAAAACTTTTTATAGTCCTAGGTGGTAGATCAATGATCTTAAAGGTCTTTTCCAAACTACATGTCTCTATGATTCTATGATTCTCTCTTCTTTCTGTAAGATTGAGAATTATGATCTGTAATGAATGTCATAATGCCTTGTACCCCATATCCAGATGGTTCCCTAACAAGAAAGCAAGGGCTGGAATCCAGCACATATCCAGTAACTACAGTGCTGAATTGCTTCCTGACCATCTGGGTAGCATCACTTGCCATTTTGTAGATTTCCTGTAGCGTCTAGGGCAAGTTCCTTAATTAATTGACATTCTATTTTACTTTTATAAAGTGAAGACAACAGTTGTAATGGTGTTGGGGAAAAAAATACATTAGAAATTTTGTGTGTCTCACCTCCCATGGTAATGGAAGCAATATAATTTCCATAAAGGATCAATTTTTGCTTCATTTTGCAATAAAATTTATGACAAATCCATGACTGAACCTTATCTTTAGAAATATCTCCGAAGCATATAACACCAGTTTTTCTGCCAGCACTTCTGAGAATCCTGGGTTAGTTACATTCTGCCTGCATTGTAGTTAATGGAGAGTTTATTGTCTTAAATGCATCTTCTCTGGCAAAAAGACTTCCAGTCTGAGCTTCTTGGCAGCAGCCTGCTGATTTCAGAAATGATATATTTCTATTGCTAGAAGAGATGCTTCTCTAATTGCCTTTTTTGATATTGTCAGTATATATATTACATGTAGCTGTTAAATTGCTCAGCAACTTTTAGTAATATATATCCTGTGAGATGTCACTTTCATTTCATGCTACACAGCTTTCCTTTCTTCCTTTAACTCTGTACAATAGCTTGGTTCCCTGCTCGCCTCTATGTGCTGAGGTTGTGTGATCAGAACAACAGTAGATGCAATCAAACTCACAATTAGGCTGTGATTCACATTATGTAAAAGATTCATCATGCCAATTGATGTGAAATGACGTGCAGTCTCCAGGCAGTGATTGCACATGGCTTTAATCTCCACACGCTGAACCTGCACCTATGGTAGTTCAGCAAAGCTTAGTTGTAATCATTTTTGGACTAATGCCTTTTCATGATTTCATTATGAAGTGTGTAACAATGAGGCCTTTTCCTGCTACCTCTTTTAAATGCGAGAGTGTGCTGATTACTCAGTTAACATCCTGCATGCAGTTGCCCTTTTGGGTAGAAATCCTGGGAGACCAGTGATTTTTACCATTTCTGGATTAGGTATTTTACTGAAGACAAGTGACAATTTTTTGTATGTTACCCTAACATTCCTCTTTCCCTTCTTCTCCCACTGGGTCAATCACCTGGAAAAAAGTGCATACTGGTTTCTTTTAGGATCTCAACCCAAAAAGTAGGCATTTTTGTAATTTCTAAAATAAACAAGGATCTTAGGTGACTTTTCAGGAAAAGTGACTCCTAGAAGTAGTCTACACTTTTATGTAGTTTATTGTAGATATTGAAAGTTAGGTATCTGAAAGAGATGGTAAGTGTCATGCCAGATCTCTGACCAGAGCAGTGAATGACCAGGGTGCATGTGTATATCAAAAGTGAAATGTAGAGGAAAAGGGGAACTCCTCATAATGGTTGCTGATTGGAAACTGCAGTGACTGCATGGGCATGGGCTTTTCAGCCTTGAATTCTAAGTAGAAGGGGATTTGTCTTAAATGCCTGTGAATGACAAGGAATACATAGATGTTAATGTGCATGACTAAACTCTCTTACAAAGAACTGAGTGTGACTGAGTGGCACTCATTTTTCATTTGTGAATAACTTATCTAGACAAAAAATCATTTGAGACATGCATATCAAAATAAAAAATCAGAAATATGTAAATTGTTATGTCTTTGCTCTGTAACTGAAAACATTCATTTCCAGAACTGTAAAAAATTAGTCTTTGGCTATTTTGGAATTCACACTGTGTCCTGTTTCATTCAGCAGGAAATACAGATGATTAAGGATCAGGCATAAGCTCTAGTCATTGACTTCTGATGGAATACTTTGAACTTATTTGTGTTCAGAGGTCTTTTAATTAACTGGGGTTTTTTACAATATCAAAGAGAACTGGAGCCAAAACCCACCAAAAGCAGGAGATCAGATAAAGCTGAAACAAAAAATATTATGTTCTGTACTTAGAAATCCCATTTTTCTATTCACACACATGCTGTAGCACAAAGGTTATGTTCCTCAAGCCGAGTTATGACCCCACGAAAGATATTCTGGAGTCTTCCTAAAGTCCATTAGGGACTTTGCTGTTACTACTGTTTCTAACACTGCTGAAAACTGTGTTGAGCTGTAGTATATATGGAGAGCATTCTAAAAGTATATTGCAGATGATTTTTTTCCCCCAGATGCAAATTGTGTGTTTGTGTAGATCAAATATTTTGCCCCTGATGAAAACCTCTGTCTGATGCAGGCATGGATTCCATTTCGCATTCTTGAGATTTGATTCCATTTCGTGCAATTCTAGTCAAGCCTCTCAAATCATGGCACACCAAAGATGTCTTTATATGTAGCCACTCTGAAATTCTTTGTTCATAAAAGCAGTGCATGTGCTATATAGGTCAGTAGATTGATGCAGAAGGGTCAAATTATCTCATCCATCTTAAGGAAAGTTGTTGATTCAGTTCTTAAAACTCGTATATAAAATAGGTATTGTGTATACTTTTACATTTTGTCTTATAGTCATAGAATCTTAGAAGGTTTGGGTTGGAAGGGATTTTAAAGATCACCTAGTTCCAACCCCCTCACTGTGGACAGGAAAGCCAACCACTGTATTGTTTCACCCAGGGCTCCACCCAGTCAGGCTTTGAAAACTTCCAGGGAGGGGAACATTCTTAACAGACAATAGACTCGGTGTTGCCTGAATTTTGACCCCTATTGACATGAGGGAGGGAGGGATGGCAGGGGTTGAGCTCACAGAAAATCAGCTTGTCTGCCCTGGACACAGTCTTATGATCCAGTTCAGAAAAACATTTAGGCACATGCTCAGCCTAAGCATTAGATATGACTATTGAAGTCTATGAAACTGATGTGGTAACAAGCACCAAAGTGTTTTATATATTTGTATAAGGAGCACAAAGAAGATAAGCAGAAAGATAAAAGGAATAGTTTTGGAGAACTTCACTGGTGACTGGGGAGCGATTCTCAGAAACCCCCCAGTACTTCTCTGCTGCAGAATCTCTGGTTTGGCCTCCTCAGTGCTGCACAATGCTACATAAAATACCTGTATTATGTCTCCTGCTGTGAGCCAAAAGTAGCGTAGCTTCACAAGCTCAATGCTCCTCCCAGGCTTATACATTTCCCTTTCCCATTCTGGTTTTCAGTAAGGGAGGGAATAGGATAACTGCTAACATAGATAGACTAAGGAGAGAAAACTCAATATATTTAATATATGTAGATATTTCACTGGCAACATTTAAATGGTCATAATCTATCCCAAAGGCCATTTAGACAAAAATGTTCAACTGGCCATTTGATTTTGATAGATGCAATATTTTTTTCCAAATGAGCTTTACATTCATTATAATAGAAACATATGTTGATGGTAAAAGTGTTGAGGGCCATGTGCCAGCTCCCCTCTGTTGCTCCTGATGGAGCACTGGTATTCTGGCTATGTTCAGGTTGTTTTCAGCTAAGACTGCAGATGTTGATTTTGCTCTTGTACTTATCAAGCAATAGGCATGTTGAATTATCCTATCACTATCTAGAGTCTTTATGCACCTGTAATTTATTTCTTAAAACAAATCTACAGGTAGAAAATGAGATTAGAGAGTAATATCTCATATGTGAACATGTAACACCAATTATTCCATTCCTATCTCTATATACTTGTAATTTGCCCCTTCTTCTCTCTCTCTTTTCATTCATAGTGTTGCACCATCATTTTGCAAGGGTCTGTCTATAGATAGCTACCAAGAAATGAACTTTTCTTAACATTCCTTCAGGGAAAATTTAGAGATATACATTTAGAAATTTCTGAACAGTAAGCCTGCTCTGTACAGTAGTGTGTTGTTATGGTTAGTTATTTTCCCTATAAAAGCTTCCCTAGGAAGCAGCTAGTTGGTACATGAGGTTTTCTTGACAGTGTCACATAAAGAGGAAGTTTCTTCTCCAACTTGTCCTGCCTGACATTCCCGTTTAATGAACTGGTTGTGGCACCTGAATAAGTAAAACTGTGAATGCTACTTAATGGCTGTTGAGCCTGCCTGATGCTGTGTAGTGCCATGTGGTCACAACAATCCACATCTCTCCAACTGCTTCATTCCATGACATAAACATTTCCTTGGTAAATACCATTCACAAAACTCCATTGAACTACTGGGATTTCATTATGTTGATTCACAAAGGGACTAGTATTAAAAGTGCACTGGTGAGGATTTACCACTGGAACAGGATTAAATAGATCTTCCAAGCCCTCTTCATAAAATACATGATCAAAGAGTGAGTCTGGACGTAAAATCTGGGTAGCTTGAGAAATAAGGATTGAAGAAGGAGGGAAAACAAAAGACAGGGAGTTACAATCTAATCCAGTCTCCGTGAAAGGATGGCCACAGTCCTCTGTCACTCACAGGCCTAATAAAAGTAGGCTTTTGACCCTGATAGTCAATTTTTTGGAAGCACAAGGAGCCAGTTACCATGAACACCAGTGCTTTTAAATGCCTGTTTTCCTTCAAAATATTTTTTTTTCCAGAACTGTTCATTTAATGAAAAACTTGGTGTTCAAATATCAGATTGCAGAAAGCTTTGTTTTACTCACAAGACTGGTTGGGTCACAGGGCTCTGAGTCTGATACCTTTTTCCACTTGTTCGTGGTAGTAAGACTGTCAGAACAGCTAAGATAAAGATTCCAAACAATGCAGCTGTCCAAACTAAGGGCTTTCACAAAATATTAATCTTAGATATTTTTCCGAGCATGGCATCTCTCTCTTACTTCTCTTCATTTTCTTTGTTGACAGACCTTTGTCATCTAGGAGCATGGAATAAATTTGTTTGCTAACATCCAATCAAGAAATTGAAGCTCATACTAAATATGCAGAGAACTGAAGTCCACCTATCAAGCCTACCTCATTGTTAATATGGACAGTACAACCTAATATTGAATTAAGAGACTTTAAAACTATCCTAGTAATACTGGACATCACTTGAAGAAAACTACTTTTATTGTGTTTTCTATTTGGTTGCACAAGTCAGCAAGGTTGAACAAGTTAGTCTAATGAGTAGGTACCCCTAGTGAAATCTGTCTGACACGTTTGGTCATAATCCCACATCTTTCAAGTGGCAATTTAGCCCAGGGATCCTTGAAATACCTTGTGTTGTACTTTCCCTCTCTAGCAAAAAGTGACAGTATTCTTGAGTTGCAATGATTCTATGAAATGGTGGCCTTATTATGCTTTGTGGTGGTGTGCCACTTAGTGTACTTTTGGGTATGCACCCATTATGTGCTACCCAAACCCACACATTTTGCACCCAATGGCTGAATATTCAGGAAAAAAAAAGTGAATAGAGGTTTGCTTAGACTTTCATTGGAATAGAGCAAGGTATGTAGCGAGGCTGCAGCACTTTGACACACTTCCCAAGAAGTACTTTTTATCCAGTTCTTGGTTTTTACAAACTATTGTGATCTGATAAGTTCTCCAGAGTAGGGATTCTTTTCTCTGTATTCTTTTCCTCTGTTCACTAGACAGATACATCAACAAACAGTAGGAGGTCTGACTCATCTCCACTGATAATAGCATGCAGGATAATTTTACCATGTGACTCACTTTCTTGTTTGACTCCAAAAGATATTTGAAAAAAGAGTGGCATTAATTTAAATAGATTTCCCATAAACAGGATTTACTAAAAAAAATAAAATCCTTGCTTTTATCTCAACTTTGAAAAGTACAGGAAAGAAAAAGTCTACTGTAATGTTCCAGCATTTTAAAATGTTATTGAAGAATGAAAATATTCTCTTAGTGAGTAAATGGAACATATTTGGGGAAATGTATTTGCAGTGAAGAATTTTTACCTCTCTGCACATCACTGCTTTCTTAGCCTGTCAAGGAAAAATAATGCTTTTTGCTCCCTCCTGCTCTTTTATAGCCAGACCCTCATCTAACCTTGACCATGGTCATGGTAGAATGAATTGATAAGACATACTTCATTTAGGATTAAATAACAGGACTGACAGAGCCTAGGGGGCTTGTAGACCTAATGGAGAGTTTTATCAGCACTCCTATGGAGGAAAAACAATATGACTTGGATTAGTTGCTTCCTATGTAGCACATTATAAACCTGTGAAAGCCTGATTCTCATTTTTTACAACTTATTTTGAACAACACCAACATTCTAAGAACTTTTTGTGATCCAATTTTGTACCTATCATTCCAACAAGATTTTACTGTTAGTCATAGGTAATAATTTTCTCCCTCTTCCCTTTTCACTGGCTCTAACAGTGCCTTATTTTATTTTCCAGGATTTCCTTTGGTTTGCATGTATGTTTTCGGTAACCCACATGGAACTGAGTGCTATGATGTAGCCTAAATTTTTAAATGTGGATAAGGAAAAGAAGGGATCTGTGTTAGAGGTTGATATCACTTCCAAATTCTAGACAACTATCTTTTGAAAACAAGTCCTTTTAAAATAATTTTTCCTTGCTGTAGCAAACGGTACTCTGTGTTTCATTAGATGATGGAGGTGACTTGTGAGCCTCCAGCCTAAAAGTCTTGACTGAGAATTTTCTCAGATCTTAGGACATAAAAATTGTCATCTTTTGTCTTCTGAGGTGTAAAAGTTGAAGTGTTATGCAACTATTTCTCCAAGATAGTTTTAATTGGTATTTATGGTAGGAATTCGAGGATCTCAGTTATAGCAGCATGCCAACGCCAAGAGCCAGGGGAATACACCATAATGGTACATATTACTTTTGACTTTTATGCACTGCACATTCTATGATGATTTTAAGGGATATGTTATAAACTGTGACATTGATTTTAGAAACATTATAGCTGTTAATCAACTTAATAAAACTGTAAATGAAAAATTTACTGTATCCACTCTAAATGCCTATGGACAGGAATTTTTTTTAGCAAGCATTCTTAGAAATTCTTGTGCTTTTATCAATTATTTAGATTGCAATTTCAATACATGGCAATGAAACTGTTCTCCAGCAATATGTGAAATTAAGAATGTGTTTTTCATGGTGGACTTTTCAGCAGACCTATCGAGCTCATTAGGAACATCGTATCGAGCTCATTAGGAACACTTTCATTATTCTTATTCAGGGTAGAATTTCAGGTAGAAGGAACTGCCTGTATAACGTGTTTGTAATAAACTGTACTAAGATTAATTTCAATGATTCTCATGATTTTATTATAATAATCCTAGCTTTGACATGGGTGTCTTTAGCAACCTTGAAAAACTCATTCAAACTGCCTCCTTTATTCCCCTGTCTGTAAGATGAAGGAAATGTTTCCTTTGTCCCAAATTTATAACATCTTGTTTATTAATGCTTCACATTCTTCAAGTCTGTGGCATGTTTGTACAGAACCAAGAGCAGTGGAGGTTTGCAGATAATTGTGGCTCCACATACATTCATAACCGTAATATTTAAGAGAAGCAACAGGTCTGTTCTCTAGCCTAAATGTCATTTCAGTAGAGTAATTCCTTTTCTTGCATGCCTATCATATAACTGGAAATGATGAGCCTTTCCAAATGCTTACACCTTTCAGTAGGTTAGCTCTGCTAAGATCCTTCCACAGACAATGTATCTCCTTCATTTAATTTTCCAGACATGTACATTCTATGGTGATGAACTCATAACCAAGATTAAATGACTTGAGCTTGACTGAATAAAATCACAGTTCTACCTTTTCTAGGAACTCCAGAGCTCCCAGGATTTCTGCATGCTCAGTTTTCATTAATTCTAATATAGCAGTTCCCATTAATGCACTTTTGCTGACCACTTCCAAAAGAACTTGATCACTCACCTACATCTTTATTTTCTGTCATGATATTTGTCCCAGAACTGAGCTTGATAACATAAAGTAAATCTTTAGTGCATTTTCCTTTTTCTGCTGACCTAAAAATGGATTAGGTGAGCAGGTAGAATGTATATTGTGACTGATCTTTCCTCTCATAGATCTTGCAGTGTAATCTTTGCAATATAAACATGGAAGTGAATATATGCTGGTGGGTAATTCTCTGTTAGCTTGCTGCTTTGTTAGAGCCTGGCTTCTGCCCTCTCCTCTACTTCTTTCCTTGCACCATTCCTGGTACTTCTCAGGTTCCTAGAGGAGATGAGTTTGTACACAAAGCCAGCAGAAAAACAGCACATGGAAACATAAAAAAAAAAATATTTTTGACGTATGTGCTTATTGAGAAAGCAGGCAAATGGTTGCAATGAGTGGTGAGCTATTAGATCTCCTCAATAATAAAATGAATACCTTTTGAAAATCCTGACATAGATTTTCTTCATTGTTTTTCGGGCAAGAATAGGGAGGATATCCTCGCCCACAGGATGTAGTTATGGCCACAACACTAAAACTGTTATCTTCAGTTTATTTGAAGTCTCACCCTAAAAGCTGAAAAGTTATGGTATAAAAGTCATTCTTTCAATTCAAGTGTTGCCCATTAACTATCAAGCTGGAATATGTGAATGTGAGTAAAATACATGTTTTGTTTTGGTTTTTTGTTTGTTTTTGTTTTTTATTTTCTCAGTGTCTTGTGAGGTAACAGATTTACATTTTTAAATGTAATAACTTTAATAGTTCTTTTTGGAACTGGTATGAGCTCAAATAAAAAGGAAATTATTTCCTTCACTCTAATGGGTCTTGAACTAGATTTAATTTTTTTCAGGTATTTATTATTTGTCATAAATACAACAAATGCCTAATTCAACAAAAATTAAGTATATGTTTTATGTTTCTGTTCCTCATAAGTCTAGTGATATTTAGTTATCTGTTATGAAGTTTTTTCAAAAGAAATAAAATTAGGCAACAGCTTGAATGCTTTATAAAATAGGGCCCATCCACCACAATCAAATAAAAGTAATGCACCATTTCTTTTAAAGAAAGCTTCACTAGACACTGAAACGGAGTTTTAATCAGAGTTTAAAAATATTCACCCTTCTAATCTTGCTGTGTAAAATACTTTTTCAGTGACCTGACAATTAGTCATGAAAGCCGAAGTGGTTATAAGTCAGTGAGATGGAAAAAGAAATGATGTCAAGTTTACTCTGGTATTTTAAATCTTAAAAGGAGTAGTAATTCTTAAATCTCTGATAATTTCAGGTGACATTTTACTAAAAATCCCTTGACATTCTGCAATTTTGATCAGTGTCTCTGAAGCATGTTAGTGATTCATCTGAACAAACAAATGGAATGAATACTGATAGGGATATATACTAATATATAGAATACTAAAAATGTGTAGTATAAAATGAAAAGAGTAAAACAGTTTATCTCTTGGATGGTTTCTCCTTGATTAGCTGGAAAGAACTCATATTATGGATTATTTGTTTACTTGAGGAAACCAAACCCAAATAAAAGGTTATTCTATTAATTAAGATTTGTATGTGTGTGTAAAAAGTTCCAAATATTTTAAAAAATAATTTTATTTATCTATTTTGTTTATAAAAAGTTACAAAAGGTTGGAAAATGTATCTTTGCCATCTTTAGAATTAGTAAAATAAATGTTGTGGAGAGTTGTAATGCTTCTTGTTTCCATCAGAGGGTACTATAAACATGCCTAAAACAACATTTTTTGTCTTCACCTGCACAGAAGTGAATGTTTTTTACTGTTTGGAATTTCCAGGTAATTTTCAGTGTTTATAAATTCTGTGTACCATCAGATATATTTGCCTTTCTGAAAACATGAGTAGTTTATGTAGCCTCATTAAAAACATTTGAAAACAAGTTTAGCTAGCATTCCGTTTTCCTTGTAAATATTCACCGGATATACAATTTTAAAAATTAGTCTTGTTCCAAAACTTCTGTATGTAAAATGCCAGTGTGGAAGGAGGTAAAAAAGCTTGCTTATGTAATGAACATCTTACACATCTGGGTAGTCAAAATATGTTTTCTTTCTCTGTGGATACAGAAAGCAATTCTGTCAGCAGAGACAGCTTGAGAACCTGAAGCAGTGTACTCAGTGTGCCTTGTGCAAACAGGTTTTATAGCAAAGAGCAGCCACCTGCCAGTGTCTGGCTGCTCTTGAGGCTGATGGTCTCTGGGATGTGAGCCACTGGCCACTCTCGGCTGGTCCTGTGCTGGCACTGTGCTCCTCCATGGAGTAGGCTTCTGGTGGCTTCCCAGAGTTGTTTGGTGTCTATCATCTGGGTTACTCATCTTTGTATGTATTTTCACTTCATTTTCACAATGGCTTTTTATTCATGTGGCTCCTTGAGGCCAGATTCTTCTTCCGGTAGGCTAGTGGTGGTCTGTACAGCAAAGGCATTACTATGGATGTGCAAGAAGGATGTATTTAACATGGGTTTTTAACTCTCTTTAGTGAAAAATTTGGTTCTGTGTGTGATTTGTCATGCAGGTGCAAAGTAGCAGTGGAGCCACAGATAGCCACAGGTGGCCACAAATAAGAAGTCAGGAGAAGTGAGCAGTTCATGAGCAATGCATGGGGAGAAGTGTGTTGGCAGGGCCCATTTCCAAGCAGGGCAGGGCTGTGGGAGATGGAGACCTGCGACAGGGCTAAGCCCTGGGGAGCTGTAATGAGCCCTGACAATTGACAGCAAAGAAATTAATAATTTCTGGTACAGAAAGGGTGGAGCCAAAATAGGCTGGTAACTTGAGGAAGTGCATTTGAAATGGTCAATGCAGATACAAACACAGACCTTCTGTCATCTGCAGCCTTCCTGCTTTTCTCCTTGGACAGCACTGTTCCCTCTGTCTGGGTTCTGTTGACAGCTTGCAGGCAGGCAGATTCTCAGCAGTAAATTTTAAAGCTCAAGATTGAGGCACGTGACTACATGAGTATCCACATGGTAAGAGCTCAGTTTTTTCATTTAGAGTTCTTAATAAGAAAATGTTAACTTTTCTTCAGAAGAACCTGGGTGTAGCAGTCTGTCCATATTATTATAATTTTGTGGCAAAACTGGCACTGTTTGTTGTTCCACGATGAACATAAAATGAGCATAAATTCAGGGTTTATTTTCTGAAAAGTTGAACAGAAACAGTCTTCTGCCCACTCTTGGATGAAATAAAATCTGCACCCAAATGTGATTTTGCATCACAAAAATGCCCCCATGATTAAAAATATTGTCTGTAAATCAAACCTACAGACTGCAACATAAATATTCTGATAACATTTTGCTCTGCTAATAGAATCATAGAATCATAAAATATGCTGAGTTGGAAGGGACTGATCAGAATCTTTCAGTTCAAATCTGGGACCTGTGCAGGACAACCCAAGAATAACACCATGACACTGGGACCATTTATAGGGTAAGGTGTTGTTTGGTTTATCAGTAGTGCAACTGGCACATAGAAATCAAACTGTAATTGCATGGTTCATGAAAAACGCAAAACTTCTTGGATAGGTTAAGGAAAACATTGTATCAAACAAGAAATATATCAGCAGGAAGTAGTGATTCAGTTTTATTTTGTTCACATTTTGAAATCATACATTCAGTTCTTGTTTGCATTAGGTTTCTATACACTACATGTGGTTTATGAATAACCAGCTCAACAAGTTTATAATATCTCTTTTAAGCAAAATTAAAGCTTATATGCCTCTACGGGTGATGTAAGGGGAAGCTTATTTTAGAACCCATGCTTGTGCATATACAGCTACCATGAATTTGGGAGAGGGGCTCTGAAATAAGCTTAGCCTTATATCTACTGAGTGTTTCCCACTTCCTGTATCCCTGAATATTCAAATAGAGGAGAGCCTGCTTTTCACCTTTTTTGCAACAAAGTTTCCCTCCCTCATTTTCTGAAACTCCATACACATATTTCTTCTAAGCCAGCTGTCTTCTTGCACCCTCAGAAACCTGAGCAATTTGACTACTAATTTCACAGAGGGTAGGTTATGAGCTGCAGACTGCATGCATGAAAATGCAATATAGTGTTGGTTATTGATATTATCCTGGTATTGAGATGATGTAATAAAATAATTCCAATCATTTTACTACTTCCCATCCAACAGAATATGTTCTGTATCATTAATACTCTAATAATAGTGACAATAAGGAATATAGACATCAGAAATGCAAATTTTGTGTTTGCGAATAATTTTTGTTTTCACTCATTTAGGTTTTTGTAATTATTATTATTTTTAATTTTCCTTGGATAGTCAATATTTTCTTTTGCCTGGAATTTTGGTGGTTGGAGTTTGGTTCACTTATTGGTGATTATGAATTTTCTTTTTGACTTACAGCTAAAACCCACCTAGAATGACTGGATCTCATTTAATATCAAACATTAGGATTGGTAAGAGAAATAGTCACCTCTGGAGTTTATTCACGCAAGCAGTATTTGCTATTATCTTAGGATATAATTACCATTTTCTCTCTAGAAAGTGAACCTTGGTGACTAGCTTTCATTTTGATATCCTGATACTTGAGTGACAGTAGATATATCCCATTCAAAGAGCAACCAAAGTGTTGGTTTTCACCCAATGTTATGAATCACACCAGAGTGATTTTGAAAAATCATAGCATAACAGAATGGCTGAGGTAGACAGGGTTCCTCTTGTCCTGTTTGCCAGCTTGAGGCAAGATCAGCTGGGGTCAGTTGCTCAAAACCTTGTCTGGTTAGGTTTTGAGTATCTACAAGGCTGAAGATTCCAGAATCTCTCTAAGAATCCAGCTCCAGAACCTTATTACTCTTATGGTATTTTTTTTTTTTTTGTATTTAAATGTAATATACTACATTTCAGAAACTACATCTAGAGATAGAAATCTTAAAGATTAGTTGAACAAAACTAGATTGGTTTACTAACTGGAATAAAATAGCACTACTCCTTTCTACTGCTATTTTATTCCTATATGTTTCTCTCATAATTTTGTGAAAAAAACCACTAAAGCCATTGTTTTAATTGATATGTAGTATCAATTTGCATTTAACACAGAATCACAGAATAGGCTGATTTAGAAGGGATCCACAAGGTTCATTGAGTCCAACTCCTGGCATTGCACAGGTACATCCCCCAGAGTCACACCATGTGCCTGAGAGTATCATCCAAACACTTCTTGAATTATCAGGTTTGGGGCTGTGACCATCTCTCTAGGGAGCTTGTTCCAGTGCCCAACCACCCCCTGGGTGAAGAACCTTTTCCTAATATCTGACCCAAACCTCCCCTGACAGAACTTCAGGCCATTTCCTCAGGTCCTGTCACTGGTTACCACAGAGCAGAGATCAGTGCCTGCCCCTCCTCTTCCCCTCATAAGGAAGTTGTAACTGCAATGAGGTCTCACCTCAGTCTCCTCTTCTCCAGTCTGAACAGACCAGGTGCCCACAGCTGCCCCTGATACGGCTTCTCCTCAAGGCCCTTCACCATCTTCATTGCCCTCCTTTGGTGTCCAAACTGCACACAATATTCCAGGTGAGGCCATCCCAGTGCAGAGCAGAGCAGGACAATCCCCTCCCTCGACTGGCCGGTGATGCTTTGCCTGATGCCCCCCAGGACACAGTGGGCCCCCCTGGCTGCCAGGGCACTGCTGACTCATCTCCAACTTGCCATCAACCAGGAACCCCAGGTCCCTTTCCCAGCACTGCTTTCCAGTATCTAGTTGCCCAGTCTGTACAAACATACAGAGTTTAGCCCCTTTTAATATGTTTTCCCTCTCTGGACTTGATCAAAATATTTCAAACAATGTGGGAAAGAAATTGGTACTGACTCATAGACTGCTTTATTTTATGAATTATGAAATTGTTAAAAGATTAATTTAGATCTGAAAAACTGACATCTTTCTGTAGCTAGAATATGCTTATTTCTAAAATACTGCCTATGGTTGTACCACAGGTTAAAAATCCTAACAGTTATGCAACATGTATGAAACAATTTCTCTTTCAATAGGTAATCTATGTGTGTCCCAAACTATATATATCTCTATATGCATTTTGAAAATTAAATATATGCGATGTTGTCCATTTTTTAAAATGTAGGTAAAACCATTTACTTCAGTGAAGTCATTCTGGTAAATGACTATTTAAATGTAAGTAGTCAGAATCTGGTTCATTCAATTACAAAAAAAAAAAAAANTTTTAAAACTGTAGAGAGAAAGGAAAAAGTGGTATAAAGACCAACCAATCTTGATATGTGAGCACTAGAGGCATTGGCACTGAGAATATCTTTAACCTTCATATCTGACTGTACTGAACTTAGTTGAGTATAGAATTCTCTGTACTATATTCTGATTCTGCTGAGGTAAATAACAAAACTTCCATTGTACTCAGTGGTACAGGATTAGTCCCTCTATTTTTTGCCAGGGCAGAGGCTTTTTCCTTACTATTATTGTATCATCATATAAATATAGCAGCATTATTGAAAGCCTGAAGCTTCATGCCATTGCTTTGCTCATCTTCTTAAACGCAGTACCACGTGGCAGATTTCTGTGGAGCCTTATCTCTGAAGCCAAAAAGAAAAGTATGATCACAATTGTCAGCTTGACTTTTCTTCTCATCTCTGTATGCACTTCAGTGCGGGAGAAGTTCAGACACCACAGAGCTTCAAATGTTTTCTTTCAAAGGCATTAAGAAAGGGAAACAAATATTGAGCTTTTACAAAGAAGTTTTCAACCAATGCATGTTTATTAGACTTACTTTATTCCACCCAGCATATTCAAAGGCATCTGATTAAACTGTCCCAAATAAAAAGGACAAAGCTTGCTTCAATCTGTGCAGTATAGATAAATAATTTTGTGGGAGATTTCTATCATCTCTCAGGCTCTATATTGGAGACTTGTTGAGACATTTCAAACAGAATATGTGCATTGCCAAATACTGTCCTGTTCAGAATATGCTAAATGTTGTATCCGACTAATTGGAGATAGAAAAGATTGTTTCTAATCATTGCATGACATTCTTTGCAATTCTTATAGATACTCAGACATATTCCTTGTTTCACATGTATTTCCAGTGAAATTACTGGAACACGTCTCAAGAATAAGGCTGGGCCAATATAGAAGCAGAGACTGTTGTACAACACAGCACAGAAGGACCTTCTTGTGACTCGTTTGTGTATCCAACTTTAATAATTGCATTCTCTGATGTTTTAGCTGTGTGATTACTTACTCTTATTTAGAGATAGATGATATTTTTGGAAGGGATAATGGAAAGGCAAAAAGAAATATAGCATTTTATTCATTAAGATGGAGACAGAACAGGACTTTTTCACTCAAGTCTTTATCTGTAAGTTCTCTTGATGTCTACATTTAACACTATCTGAGGATCTGCTGTTTTATCTTTATGACTGATTTAATTTTCTCAGTAAGTAAATCTCTTCCATACAAGAAAAGTTGGTTCTTATTGTTAGGGAATTTAACTACTTCTTTTTTTCTGCCATGGGTCAGTATAAAAATCAATAGACAAATCACTTTTTGCTTCTTCATCTACTTGCGCTTACTTTTAAACTGGTGATTAGTGAACTGTGTGACATTCCAACCAAACAGTACTGTTACTGCCAATCTTTGCTTCTCCTTTTCCTCTATGCATCAAGTCATATTTATTTGAGTTCATCTAAGAGATAGACCAGATAGTTGTTTAGAGTCAGTTTTATGCAAACCAGTATTGCCACCATAGTTACACATCAGCTGCTTTGCTTGGAGATCAAGACTTGCGGGAAGTTGCAAGAGGTGACTGCAACTATACATCTACAAGAATAAAGGAAAACTTCCTGTAATCTCCCTTGAAATATCAAGTTAGGGAAACTTTTGACAATATTTTTCTTGCATTGAAATGATGTGATAGAACCCTTGCTACTGAGTTTGGGAAGCATCCACTTACCTTAATGAAAGGAATACTTTATATATACACAAATACCGATTAGCACCCAAGCAGATTCACAGCTAAGAGTTTTGACCAGCAAACCAATTAATAAGCATATAAAAATTGTCAATTAGTTAATTTCTCTCCATGAGTCCTCTTTTATATATTTTCCCATTCTAAGCATTGTCCTTTCTTCCTGCTGTTTACACTGATGCTTACTGACAAAACTAATGGCTACTTACCTGCTTCATCCTCATTAATCACACCATTTGATGGGCTCTCCTTTGAGTAGCTCTGTGTGAATATCAATAGCATCATGCCTTTTACAAAGAACTAGTGACCAGCAGCACAGCCTGTACAAATTAGCATTCTTATTTATGATATTTCTATTTAATCCTTTTTGGTAACAGACCAAAACAGTTTCCAGAAATGTTACCACCCACTGTTGTCTGCACTGGAGGAGAGGAAAAGCAAATCCCTGTGAAGGGAAGATTATTTTGAAGATGATGTCTTCACTGAAAAATAATTATTTTAAAATGTCAGTAGTAGATCCCAAATCCACAGCATACTTTAGCTCTTTCCCAGTGAGCATTTCCTGTGGCTTTCTCTTCTCTCCACTGCCACTAGTAAGTATGGCTTGCAGCATCATGAGCAAGCCCAGCACCATTTAAGGCTGATTCCAGCTCACCAAGGCAATAATTATCAGGCTGTGTTGCTCCCTGTACACATGCAAATGCCTCTTTAACTGGAGGTGCCCACATTTTTCTAACCCTTTCTTTCTGTCTCTAGGAGACAGACAATAAAATTAATTAAAGTAGGTTTTATTGCACATTTGGGTAAGTGATGGGCCTTTGTAGCTCTGGATCAGCAGTCTCTGATTTCATATTTGCATGAGGCTAATAAAGAAAAC
Source organism: Sakesphorus luctuosus (assembly GCA_013396695.1). Lineage (NCBI taxonomy): Eukaryota > Metazoa > Chordata > Aves > Passeriformes > Thamnophilidae > Sakesphorus > Sakesphorus luctuosus. Next base: position 289,023 of record VWZD01005548.1, read on the forward strand.
AAGACAATTGATATAATATCCTCTGCAGACAACATTTCTGTAACTGATGGCATAACCTTCATGCCTACAGAGCTGCAATGCATTAACTTACCACTGCAAGTGATAACTTGCCGCTTTTGTGGTGATTTTGGGAGACTTAATGTTAAACTGCTTTGTATACATCTATATAAGTAATGGCAAATAAAAAAGGGATGAGTCCACTTGGAGTTGTTTTGAAATCAGTATTCCGCTCTGACCTTTTAGTTTTGAAAAGGTGCAAGAATCTTTTTTTCTTTATTAATTAATAATTGATTTTTTTTTTAAAATTTTCAAAAGTGAAACCCCTGACATCTCTGGAGTGCAAAGTGCAATTTGAACATTCCCTGGAGTGGAAAGAAGAGAATGTTCCACTGATCTCCTCTTGCAGAAGCACGCTGACTAATGTTAAAGTCTGGTTTAGAAATGTGCCTTACAGCACCCCAAAAAGTATTCATTTTTGAAGAACAGTACTTGACAAATACAATTACTAAACGATATGCCTAATTAATGGAATATTTGTACAGCATTTGGGGATCTTAACACTCAGTATAGCTGTATCATTTACAATACCTATTGCTTTGCAGAAAGTACAAGGTATTTTTGGAGGGAGGCATTCTTTGAATGAGGAGTTCAAACTGGAAGGAAATTGTATAATTTTAATGTTCTTAGAGAAATTAAACTTGTTTAATTAGCAAGAGTGGGAATCTCTGTAAGAGTATTATTATAGCTGTTCTTATTATAAAATAATAATAATCATAATATGCTTGGCCTTATGGGGAGCCAGAATACAGTGACTTTGTCACAGTATTTGATGGATGAAATTCAAAGATGCTAAGTGCCGTAAGTGATTGAAACATTCTAGAAGAACAGTCTGCTCATAATGGGAAACTTTTTTCAATATTGTTGGTTATTTTCATGTAAAAAATTTAACTTTCCATTAGGAGAAGTAAAAAACAACAACAACAACAAAAAAAACCCCACAAAACCAAAAAGCAAACTGATTTTCTTCTATCTTTTAGTCAACTGGTCATTGAAAAGTGTTTCTTCACATTGCAACTCTATTGCAGGAGGCTCATACAGCCACAGTGCGGCTCTTGAGAATGAGGGTGTCCTCTCCCTGACTCCATATCTTCCTCATATCTTCCTCATATCTTTTCCTTCAGATTCCTTGTGTTAAATGTTCAGGCTTGCAGATGAGGAGACAAAAGGTCCATCTCGAGGCACTGCTATCCATTTGTTTGACTTTCAGGCTTTTTACCGTCTTTAGCACTCATTTTCATAGAGATCTAAATGGATCTGTGCAAGGAAGGAACTGTTTTTGTCTTTTTTCCTGGTAGGATAAGTGAATTTGCGGGCAAGCTATTTAAATGTGAGAAATTTAACTTGGACTCTATGTGTAAAGTGTGGTCCTTCCCCCTTACTCTTCCTATAGATACATAGTCACTTATGAGGCAAAATAGGTTGTATCACAAATGGCTTACAAGTCTCCTCTCCCAAAGAGAGCTCCAACTTGCACAATACAATTTGTAATTTGAGTTGTAAAATCTGCTCAGTTATTTCTGCTTAATGTTGGAGCAGCAGTTCATGACAAGCTTCTACATGAATGCTCAGATGAGAAAACCTTGTGTGTGAGATGCTCATTTACTCTCATGAAACACTGTTATATTTCTTGAATCCCAGAGCCTTTTCATCACTGCTCTGAAGGACTTGCAGTGCTGCAGAGGGAGAAACCAAGTGTCAATATCCTCCTACATGCACTGGCCAGTGAGAGCAGGCCAGCTGAACAGGGGACAAGCAGACCATTGGAGTGCAGCTCATGCCAGTGCTGAGCTTGTATAAAGATGGATTGTACTGCCTACTGCAAAATCCTCTTATTAGAGCAGTAGTCAAATCAGTTTGGCATTTGGGGTTCTTTTTTGCTCCCAGCAAAGTCAGTTGGAGCTCTGCAGCAGATTTCAATGAGGAAAAGATAAGGCATTAAATAACATGCTGCACGGCTTTTGTGTTACTTGAAAGGAATCCAGGCAGACCTTTGCCAGAATGTGGATGTGGTGTATTTCCAAAAGAGTTTTGAGGGCCTCAGGCTTGGCCAAAGGAGTACAAATCAGTTCAAGCCCAAAATTGTGCTAAATTTCCAAATTGTAAGTGACAGACAACAAAAAAAGCATGAGAAACATGGAAGATATAATCCAAGTTAACATCTGAGCAGAGTACAAAAGAAAGATGCAGCTGGTCAAATGAACTTTTTTTCCTAAAGAAACTTCAGTTGTAATTTTTTTCATATTGAATTTTAAAAATAGTCTCCACTTTACCCTATAAGTGAACTGGAAAAGAACAAATGACAATAGCATAGTAATTTGGGGGCCAATTTTCCTTAAATACATGTTCTATTCGATATTGAACCCTTTTGATATTTGGAAGCTTCAGGACTCAGTTCTCTGAAAGAAGCTGCATAAATTGGGGAATTCTGACAATACCATTTGGCCTAATAGCTACTTGATCATGATTCCTCAGTGGAACCCACTGTTCTGGCTGATTGGAAGGCTCTCAGTTGCATATAATAATGCTGAAATGCCAGTCAAACTGCCTTGGGTAGGGTTTCGTGTGCTTTGTCATTAAGTCCTATTGTCAGGGTCTTTGTCATCTGGCTGTTAAATCATTCCTAACTGAGGGAATTGCGCACAAACCTGGAAGCACATCTTCTTGACTATTTTAGCATATTTTTCAAATTACTTATTCTCTTTTACCCTCTCCCCCCTACCCCCTTCCCCTCCCCCGTGTCCCCCTGTCTTTTTCCTTTTAACAAGAATTAAAATGAAAATCATTCTCCCCAAAATCTAATAGTCAAGGTTGGGATGAGGTAGGCTTTTCTTCAGGGAAACTATTTTTTCCCCTGGAACTGCTGCTAGACTAACCCTCACCAAAAGGCGTTTTCAGTCTTTTGTCCCGAAGAAATGTCTTAAGAACACTTAGAGGCTTCTGTCGTGTCCAAGACCATAGCCTGCCAGACCTTTCAGAATGAGTTTATAGTTGATATGCCTGTGGCATTTCTTTGATCTTTGTTGCAAACTAGATAAACCCACTGGTTCTGCACTGACTCACTCTTGATAGTGCCATATTGCACCTGTTATTTCATTGAAATAATTTGTCACTGTTGGTATCGTAATCTAAGAGAAAAATGACTGTAGTAGATTGTTATAAAAATAACTTAAATTTAGCAAAGAGAAATTTTAATTGGTTTTCCTGTAGTTTTTCTTACATATTTAAGGGGGGTTTCCTATTCTTCTGTAAGTAATGAGGATTTTTTTATACTGCTTTTCTGGCATGTTATCTAATTCCATTTAGTATTGGGCCTTTTCTTTGCAGAGGGGAAGAAAATATATTCTTATAAAGTGTTTCCTGTATATAAGCAAAGACAGGCAGATCTCAATGAATAAATATAGAAGAACCACTCCTTCTCCTTTCTCCCTTTATATGTTTCATGTAAATTTTGCTCTGTTACTTTCTTTATCTACCTGATCTCTCTTGGTAGTAGTGCTCCACTAGCTAATTTGGGACTATTATTCAAACTCAGTATTAAAGAACAATTTCTATCCTTTCACATTGATCTTGTGATTGAACTACATATTAAGCTTCCATTTAAAAATAATATAAAGATGTTTTAATAAAAACATATTGCAACCCAACAATTCAGCAGTTTGACTGAAGAAATATTTACTCTGACTTTAGAAATAGCCTTGTGATTCTTGATTACCTGTCATATAAAGAAGAATTAGTTATTAACTCATTAATTTACAGTATATGATCAAGTTAGTTTTTAACTGTGGAAAAAAATCTGCTAAAAATAACAAGTAAAACTTGTTTTGTTTGCAAAGGACAGCTGTCATCATTTATCTCACCGCCAACAAGACTTACACAAGTTTGGAGTAAGAGGGCTCTCATCCATTGTATTCACAGTCTGTCTGTGTTGACAACTCCAGAACAGGTCTTTGTTTCTAGAGACCATGATACAACCTCTACCTTGGGCCAGTGTCCTTCTTTCAGTTGGGACAGAATCGATCCTCTTCCTAGGAGATGGTACAGTGCTGTGTTTTGAATTTGGTATGAGAACCATGATGATAACACAGGGATGGTTTAGTAGTTACTTACTATGGTTCATTCTAAATCAGGGACTTTTCAGTTTCCCATGACCTCCCTGTGAGGAGGTGCACAAAAAGCCTGGAGGAAGCACAGCCAGAACAGCTGACCTGAACTGGCCAAAGGGATGTCCAAGCTCAGTATATAAATTTGGGGAAGTTGACTGTGAACCACTGATCACTGACCACTGACCACTGATCACTGCTTGAGGATAGGCTGGGCATCGTTCAGCAGGTGGAGAGGAATTGTATTGTGCAGTACTTGTGTTTCTTATTTTATTTTATTTTTTCATTGCAATTAGTGTTATTATTATTATTATATTCTATTTGATTTCAGTTATTAAACTGTTCGTATCTCAACCCATGAGGGTTTTTTTTTCCTTTTCCTTTCCTGATTCTCCTCCTCACCCTATGGAGGAACATGTAAATGAGCAGCTGCATGCTACTCAGTTGCTGCCTGGAATTAAACCATGACAGTCAGTTGCATGGAAGGTTTTAAATGTCAAGGACCTTTAGATGTTAGGACCCATGATGCAGAGAGGGTGCTGAGGATGTGGAGTCTTGTTCCCTGACACAACCTGTGCTTCCCCAGAGGTGGTAGAGTGCCTTGACCCTGTTATGGTGTATGTGCAACAGCATAGGAAAAGTAAATGTAGTACTCGTCAGTGTCAGCTTGCAGTCACTTCATTTTCACTTGCAGTTTTACCTGCCATTTAGCTTTTCCTTCCCTCACCTTAGTGCAGCTCTACAGGGTAGCAAAAAAACCCCACTCTGCTTTTGTAACTACACAGGGTTTGTGCTGTTCTGTGAGCCATGTGAACTGGTCCCTCAGTGAGCCTGAGCATGTCTGTGTGCCCATGAGACAGCCTGGTTATCAGCCTCCAGAGATCACCACCTGAAAAGCAGACATGTTACAGATTGGAGGCATTCCTGGGAGAAGTCAGGGAAACGTAGGCAGTACCTGCTGGCAATTTGCCTGGCTTAAACCAAAGGTATTGATAAATGCATTAGCATTAAGAAACAGGTTGTCTTCATTTTTTTTAAAGAGTCAATACACAGATGCAAAATCATTTAGCTGACTTAACTAAACCTATTTGACAGGAACAGTTGTATTAATATAAACAAGCATGCCTGTCTAATTGCCTTCTTCTTTCAAACAACCGTTTGTTATGATCAAATAGAATGATCCTAAAATATTTTTATTGTTACCTTAGCACTCCCACAGAGGAAAGATGCCAAAAAATAGTAAAAATATCTTAAATTATCTCAGTATTAGCAAGAAAGCCTTTTTTTTCTCATGTTGTCTCTATTTGTGATTTTTTTTGCCTTCCAAGTACTCTCTATAACCTTTTTATTTTAAAGTTGTCTGTGTCTCCTCCTTCACATTTTCCTTAGTTAGACATTTGACTTTTCAAAGTAACATCTCCTTTCTGGCTTTGCAAGAAATCTGTATTTTCCAAGAGTGAGAACAGTCATTCTTGGTGATCTTTGCAGGCCTCTGAACAGGTCTGAGAGGTACAGCTTAAATGGTACCTTAAAGAGATAACAACAATAATAACGTTAAAACAAAGCAGATAGCAAAGCAGAAACTTGGGTTCAAAACTCCTTGAAGGCAGATTGAATACATCTGGGTGCATATATCTGTGATAAAATGTCAGTAGTGCCTCTTACAACAGTTTTGTGCAGCTGGTGCTCCCCAAGATAAATGACAACAAAGAACCTGCAGAGTGGGACAACAGTACTTTTCCCTCTCAACATTGTGGTTGCATTCAGATTTTAATCCATATGTCTGAAGCCACCTCTCACTGAGTGTTATGATTTGGCATTTGGATGAAAATCTAGAAATGGTTACAGTTCCACTGTGACTGCTGTAGAAATCCCAATTCATTTGCACAATATCAGCTTTATCAAACCTTTAACAAAAATGAGAGCCGTTATTCCATTTCCCATCTCAAATTCAAGATGTCAGTGTTTTCCAACTGTCCTTGATGTGAATATTTACTTTTTTCAACCTGTTTCTGAATGTCATAAAAGAAGCAGGATGGTTTCCTCAAAGGATTTCTCTTATGAATTCATCCACAACTCATAGTATCTTGGAGCAAGAAATATAATTTGAATGTACAAGAAGTGTGTTCTTCATGCTCTTAGTGTTCCCACTATTGAAATTTGTCCATTTCTTCTGCTTCTTTTTCCCCTTTTCCAATTGTTTTCCAGCCTGTTTAGCTTTTTTCTAATAAATAAATAATCTTCTCCTGTCACAGAAATACCTAATAGAAGGGAATCAAAGATATATGTTATATTATCAGAATCATAAAATGGCACTTGATAAAGTGTCACATAAAAGACTTACCGGAAAGTAAGGATTTATGAATTACATGGAAAAAGAAGTGATATAAAAATGCAGTAGAGAAGAGAGACTGGGGAGATATGATTTGTCATTGTGACTGACAGTCCTAAAATAGTATTCCTGATTCTTGTAGTGAGTAGCAATATCCTCTGAGACTTGCTTTTAGGACTAGTTGTCTGCTATGTTCAGTACAGTTTATTGATGGAAACATAAGGTGGAGCAGCCTTATAATAGGCCTTGGGAATATTCCAAAGTGAGAGAGGAGTCTACTGAATGATAAAATCTTGTTCCATGTGACACTGTTGAAAGAGCAAAGCCACCAAGTAGTTGACTTCATCTTCTTCAGTAGCTCATACATAGGTTCTTACGGAACCACCTTGTGGCAACAAGATGTTGTTAATTACTAAAGTGCAGCTGATGACACGTAGACAAAAACTTCCAAAGGGCTAGTTGTAAACCAAGGTAAAACCAATGACCAACAATGAAAGCCAAAATTTACCACATATTAAAGAGAATATAAAACATATTGTGTTTGGAAAAAAAAAACCAGTGAATTAATTTTTTGCCTTAAGTATTTCTCACATTTTTATATCTTTATTTCTGCAAAAATTAAATTGTTATCATATTGGGAATGAAAGAGAGGATGTTTTGCCTTTTGCTCTACTTCAAGCTTCCATGGATTTTGTATTGCAATATGTCCATGTTATATACTAGTTATATACTGCTTTGTTTAAGGTCAAGGAAGGCCTTCAGTCTATTCCAGACTAAAGGTCTAAAAACTTGTGATCAAAAAAGAGTAGTGATTGTGTTTTTCATTGCCAAAGGAAGAGACCTTGCATACATCTGTCATACCCAGAAATGGCATTTTCGTTTAAAAATCAATGTGCTTTAATGTAAAATTTCTATACAATCACACATAAGAATACCAAGGGAGTAAAAAAATGGTTTTTTTCCAAACATGGACTGTGAATTTGTTAAAGTCAATGTCAGTTTGAATGTCCATGGCCTTGGATATTAATATGATTGGCAAGAAAACCGCTGCAATTTATCTAATGCCTCTCAACAAATGCCTAGGTAGTTCAAATTCCAGCCCATAACCATTGAATTAAACACTCATTCTTCTGCAGAAGTCCCCAAACTCTCAGGTAGTCTGTAATTATTTAAAATCCTTCTTCATAAAAAAGAATTAATAACCCTGTCATGGGTTAGGAATGGTATTCCCCATTTAATGTTCCCACTGAAACAGTCAAAACCAGGCACTGGTCCTTCATTCCTCCCTTCCCCGTGGCGTGGATGGGCTGGAGAGTTGAAGGCAAAAAAGGTAAAGATCATGTGCTGAGATAAGAACAATTTGCTGGAAACAGCAGTGGAATATCAAACAAACAGTACCAGCAACAATATTACTAACAGAGTGAACAAGAGAAGTGAACAATTCACGTGGGAGTGCTCATCACGTGGGACACAGCATCACTCCCAACTGCTCACTTCCCACTCCCTGCTTCCCACCTGGAAGGGATGTCCACCTGCACCCTGCACATGTTGTGGAGTGGTATAGAATAACGTCCAGGTCCTGGTCATGCCCCTCCTGCCTATGGCAACAATTAACTCTGTCCTTGCCACAACCAAGACACCTTGAAAAAACCAGAAAGGACATGTAGAGAATAAATACTAACACACTCCTCATCCAGATAGTTTCACAATTATCAATTTCATTCCCTTCTCATTTTATGAGAAAGAATGTCCCATAATGTGTCCTCTTCATGATTTGAGGTAAAAGGAGCAAGTTTCATGTGCAGTGTTGGATGGAAGGGAGAGGGGTCTCTGCCTTCCCCTTGTCCCAGGTTATGCAGAGAAGGGAGACAGAGACAAGGAGTTCACACAGTCCAAGCAGTCCAGGCAAGAGAGCCTTTATTGGGACAATCCACCAGGTTTTATAAGATCTCGGGGAAGGTACCAGATCTGGGGCTGGATTGGGTGAAAACTTGGGAAGGGGCAGGGTCTAAGGTCCATTAACCAATGGACTTAGGACAGGGGCAGGGCTGGCTGCACTCCTGGCCCTGCCCCACCCAGGCACGAGGCATAGGGGTCTTACACACAGGTCTTCCCACCTTGGAATAGCAGGGCAGAGAGGAGAGGGATGCCTGGGGACCCTCTGATCCCCGGGGCTCCTGAGTGGGGGCGGGCACTGCCTGGTCCAGGAGAGGCAAACTAGCTGAATGGGTACTCATCAAGAGAACATGGAAAACTCGAGGGATACAATAAACAGGGTGTGGTGGTTGTCATCACAGCACAGACCAGGTAACAGAACCAGGCAAGGGATTGCAACAAAAAAAGACCTTATTACAAGTAAAACTACACTTTAAAACTTTAACAGCAAGTCTGTTAGTCATTCAAGGTGTTTCTCCAGTGCTGTCCTCCTTGGGATTCATTCCAGAATTTTCCTACAGTTTCATATTGTGCAGTTTGGATATCTGTCCTTGAAATATCTGTCAAACATTCCCAGAATGACAAATTCTTTACTAAGGTTTGGGGCTAAGTGGTTCATAGAAAGGCCCACAAGTTTCTATTCATCTTTGTTCTTGTCCTTTACATCTGTTTTCAGGAAAGTGTCCCTTATGTCAATACAAGGGGTTGTTGAATAAGCACATCTCTTAGAAATATTATTTTTCTGCACAATGTTCTTTCATCTTCTCCTTACGTTTCCAGGGGAGATCTCTCCCACAGAGAATTCCAACTTTATGTAGATTTACAAGGACCTCCAAAGAGTCACTAAAATGCAGGTAGGCTACACTTGTCTGAAATGTGAGAGTATCCATTTTTTGCTTCTCATCAATAAAGGAAGGAGAGGGAATTGTTTGTTTATTTTTATTTTTTTTTTAATTCTATTATTGTTTTTCCAAGTGCAAATTTTCTATGTCTATTAACAGCAGCCTAAAGTTAACCCTATTGAAATCTTGGTATTGCTTTTTCAAGGGCCTATGATTCTACTAGAAAGAAGCAGAGTTTAAAAAACAAAACAAAACAAGAAACTTTTTCTTCTTTGCCCCTACATAATATATACACATGAATGTATTGACTGTTGCTTTTGCAGCAATACAAAAAAAATGCAACCAAACAAAAAAATGCAACCCTCCATTTGTACTATGGAATATTTATGGTCAGAAAATCCAGACTGACTTGTTTTAAATATATGAGAAAATATGAAAGCTCCCTAGTTCAGTAAGATCATCAGGCAGAAAAAAAAAGTCACAAGCAAAAAAAGAGCAATAATGTTGACAAAGAAATATTGTGAACATTTAATGGCAGTTACAGTAGCTGCACAATGTATTGTAGTTAAATTGTTTTGTCAGCTGCTTTTCTTGTAACCATTGGCCATGCCATAGTTCTGTATAAACCTTTGCAGGAGATAGAATCAGCTTTAATGAAATTTGAGTAGCTGACATATTAGGCAATGCATTATACTGGAAGAAATGCTCCTTGATATTTTTTCCAAAGGACCGTCTCTCAACTGTAATCACTTCCTCTGTACATCAATGATGTCACTAAAGCCTTTAAAGAAACTAATTATTTTGACATTGACTGTAAAACAAATAGTTTAAGGACATCCAAGGCTCTTTAGAAATTCTTTCCTTTATACTATATTGATAAACACTCTAGGGAACAGCACGTGGCAGAAGTTGATTCCACCACACTTGCTAGTTGCTGGGCCAGTGAGTCAGATCTCATGCAGTGGGAAAATCTTGCTCATTTTGCTGCTCTAACAACTTTGAAATTCATCATGGAAAATATAGTTAAGAAGACTACAAGGTACAAAGCAAATTTATTCGTAGTTTTTTTTAGCAAGTCTATTTTAAACTAGGTATTTTGGTTAATGAATATGACTTCAAATGGTTTAAACACCTGAATGCCAGTTGCCTAATGGAAAATCAGCACAGTCTGTGCTTTTAGTACCCTGAATTTAGGAGTCCCAACACCCCAAAATTCAGCTCCATCAAGTTGACTCAGAACACTTACCCAACCCTTCAAAGGTGGTGGAAAGGGATAAGTGCAATCAAAAAGAAACTAGAAAACCTAGATTTTGAGCAAAGGTTTCTTAAACCTGTCAATAGCAATTGTGTGGCAAGATTCAGCCTGGCTTTAAAGAAGAGATACTTGGTTCAAGACTGCATATTTGGTGTTTCTTTTCATTTCTATCATCCCTAATCTGTGCTAGAAAGATTTCCAAATTTGAACTCATCGTTTCCTTTTACCAAAAAAAAAAAAATAAAAAAAAATTGAAGGACAAGTTTTTGCTGCTGTCTTTGGCTTAATAGCTTTTGTACTTGCCTGGGCTATTTTAGACCTCAGCTCAATTTCCTCTTCAGTCTGAGGGATCAGAGACTTCTGCTTACCACTTTATAAAATAATATCCTCACTACTATATCATAAAGAAGGTGCAGAGAAGGAAGGAAAAGGGGCAAAGGGAGCAATATACTCAAACTCTCTTATTAAGATTGAGCACTGAGGGCCAAAGACAAACAAAAAAAGCAAGAAGGACATGTCTCTGTAGTTCACTGCTCATGCTGAGGAACAGGAACTCTCATTGAACCAAGGAAAGGAAACCATAGCTTTAATTATTTGAAAATTGTGTCCTTTCATTTGGAATTTATTGTTTCGCTCCTTTAACAAAAATAAACAAAATTTGAATTCCTGCTTATTTACATCTAACCTCTGTATTTTTAAAAAACCTGTTTTCCTTTCAAACTATATAAGAACTCTTCTACTTCATCTGAAACAAAAATTTATCTTAATTATTCTGTATTCTATATTATATTGTATCCTTGAATAGAGAACATGAGGACATTATCTTCTGTTCTCTATGAGGAAGGTTTCTCTTCTTTCCCATCCCCATATTCTCAGACCCATTTATGATGGTCATAAGGTCTGTATTACAACTGGAAGAAGTTGTGTATTACCTTTGAGTCAGGACTTTTGTCTTAAATTCAATGGCTTTAGTGGAGTTGCACCAAATTTCAGCATCTGAAAATCAGGTTCAGTGTTTCAGTTTGGAATTGGCAATGTGGAGTGACAGCACTTTTGCAGAGAGCTTATTTCACCTTGTCAGACCTTGCACTGCCCGTGTAAGTATTTCTGCTTTGTTTACATTGCAACCACTCAATTTTGTATGTGTTTGTATCTGTCACTTTTCAGCTCTCCAGTGTGTCTGTGCTTCATGTAGGGTCATGAATAGAAACAACATTTTTACATCTGCAAATATAGATATTGATAGTGGGTTTATATATCATTTGAGGAATACCAACACCACACAATGGGATCTCTCATCATCAACCACCAACTCTGAATAGAGAATCTGCTAATAACACTTTGCAGTCATCTTTGCAGTACTTCAGTGAAGCTGGTGCCAATCAACATCTGTGGAAAGCAGATGTCACCAAAGGGACTTCAAATGAGTTATTGGAAAGATTCAAGTTTGTTTGATAAGATACTATCAGACTTCCACGAGGCTTTGCATACTGTGCTGCACTAGGAAACTCCAACTGCACTCAATCAATGTAGAATATTTGTAAACCACATGGATTAGTCAGCCACACAATAGGAAGTTATCATACAGGTGTGGTCTCGCAATTTTCAGACTAATGTTTTTATCCTACCTCTTTCTGTTATTAAGCGTATCTGTTTTTTAGTCTTTGAAATGCGATAAACCATGAAGTTCTCATCAGCTGCAACTCTAGCTCTCAGAAAAATAGGTTAAATGGCAAATAACAGAGAAGATGCTGATACTCACTTGTTAGAGAGCATAAAAAAATTATATGCATTTCACAATACGCAAATATTAAAGCAGTAAATGGAGTTCATATTCCCTGATGGAGGACTCCTTCCTGGAAAGCTGTGATGCTAAATAAGGACTTAGGGTCTGTTAATAAGGACTTAAGGCCACCTTGCCACTGTAATATCAATTCCTGGTCTGAAGCAGTGGTAGGGGTACGATGCAATCCTTAGAAGAGGAACCAAGAGTAACGGTAGAGAACTGTCTTTGTTTTCTTCTAGTGCTGCACAGAACAGTCTCGAGAATGGCCAGAGGAACAGAAAACATGCCTTATGGCAAGTTCCAGAAGCTGTCCACTTTGTTCAGTAAGTTATAGAGAATTTCAAGGATAACAAAAGCACGATTTGTAAGTCCTTTGAACTAGACCAAGAAAGAAACTACAACCTGTGAAAAAGGGTAATTAAGTATTGGTGGTAGCAACTCATCATGGATGGTGGGAAAGCCTCACTGAGAACTTTGAAATAAAATCTGAATATTTGTCTAAAGTGTTTCCTCTGATTCAAACAGAATTACAGAGCCGAAAGTAGGAATGAAATCCTAAAAGTCCAATGGCCTCTGTCATGCAGAAGCTCAGACTACAACCACCGTAGTCCATTTTAGCTTTAAAATATCTGTGATGCTGGCTTGCATAGTAATATGATTACTATTTTTTTATCTACAAAATGTGCTAACCAGATTTGTATTTAATTTTACCTCCCTTTTATAGATGATAAACTAAGAAAAAATGTACTTGTCAGGGACATGCAATCCTGGCTGGGCTTGTCTAATGCCGTAAGTATTCCATTGCATTCAGCACCATAATTTTTTGTGTAAAGGAGTGGCCCCTGAAAAACTATGTGCCTTCCACTGCCAGTGTTTGACAGAGCCTGTAGCTGTAAGTGTGTTACTATATTACATGATGGTCTACCTCCTATGAGAACACCAAGATTTCGAAGCAATTTTCAGTTAAATGGGTAACTGAGGATAAAAAGGGTTCAGAGGTAGCAGCAAATGTCTAGATCCTCTTTGCAAACATGCATGTGGAAATGAGTTTTCACTGACTGTCATTTTCGGACAAACAAGTATACATTAAAGATCCAAAAGCATGTAATTGTCACAGCTAAAATGACACAATTTCAGTCTAAATAAGCCAATGTCAAAGGCATAGCCCAAATTTATTATATTTTTTCAGAATATTGCTTTACCCCGTCACTAACTTATCTTAGAGTTTTCCTGATCTTAGAAATTTCCTGTGCTTGTAATTTGTCCTAGTGGTCTATATGAAAAACAAATAAAAGCCCCAAACCAACCAACCAACCAACCAAAAATACCCCACAAAAGCTAAAACCAAACCCAAACCAAATAACACAAAACCAAAAACAACAACAACGAAAAGAAAGGCAATATGGAAAAGTCACTGATTACCTTAAGATGACTTTTTCAAAATTCATTTTTTTGCAGTGTCTCGTGTATGGTGTGAAATGACTCATGTTTCAGTTCCTTACACAATGATACTGCCCTTCTAGTTCTGATGCAACTCAAGACAGGGATAGGACACCAGCATAAAGTTTCATGACCAACAAGGTGTGAATTCCTTACAGTTCAACAACCCAAATTACATTTTTGTGACAGTTTCCTTTTGATTACACAATCACAGTAGTTGTCACTGATAGTGCATTTTAATTAAAGCCAATTTCAGAGCAAACTGCCACATATAGGTACCTGCATTATGTGATATCATCATAACTAGTGCATCTTCACTTTTTGCATGTCTCTTGATGTTGATATCTCATACACCAGTTTGTTGTATTATGAGTTCAAAAAATAGTAATGAATAAAAATTAAAAGTGAATAAACTAGTTAAAATATTTTCACTGTAATTAATGCTCCTGGAAATGCATTTCCTTTCAGCAAAGTACGAACAGTCATTTATTTTAGATCTTCATGTAACATTTTTTTAGTCCGTGCATTGTCTTTGATGTAGTTCCTGGAGTTCAATGGAATTTGGAATGAAAACTTCCACATCTTTTGTCCACATTGTGTTTGCCTTGGCAGTAAGCAGGCAATGCTTGTCTTTGGTTTCTTAGGTTTCTAACATTGGTTTTCCTTACTTTTCCTGGTCACAAAGCAAAATCTTGGTTATACCCATGTATTTCCTCTTGACTTTGTGGGGTTTTTGTGTGTTTTGTTTGGGGTTTTATTTTGGGGGGTGGGTCGACATTTTCTACCATTTTTTTCCCTAAATAGAAAGAATCATTTAAAGCAGTTAGCTCATACCAATGGGTATTTTTCATAGCCTTTTCTCTGATTAGAAGAGCATAACCTTTCCTTCTAGAATTCCCTCTGGGTTCATAAAATGCATCAAAAAGGACTGTGCATTAGGCTATATTCTTTCTGTGGTTAAACATTTCTTTCTTCAGGGGATGAGCTAAGGAGGGCAAAAGGTGATAATACAACTGCTTTTTACACACACATTTCAGTCTGGAGGCAGCCTGAGGCTGTTTCAGTTCTTTTCACAACTAAGAACTTTATATCTGACAAGAGGTCCTTCAAACTACAGTTAGATGAGCTCAGAGACCTTAAAAGGTTTTCGTTCATTCAACTAGACTATTTAAATCTAGGACTGGATCAAAGAACATGCAGTTTGCAAAAAGGCAGAAAATTCTGCCCAGGGAACAAGAATATTATAGAACTGAGCTTATGCAAGTACTTTACCTAACATAGATGCAGTGTTATAATCTGCTATAATCAGTAACCCTTTCTTTAGGTTGCCAGTCATCTGGTCCTAAGTCAGCGTTTTTTCTCTCTTTGGAGTCCATGATTGCTGTGGTTGTTATACTTGAACTGGAAAGCCCAAAAGGTACTTCCACAACTATAGTTCCACATCTTAGCATCTGACAGTCACGACTTCACTGCCTACTGCCCATTTCAGGCTTGCAGCCATTAGAGGGCAGACCATAACAAATTGTTGCTGAATGTATTTAGTCTCACCAGTGCTATTTTTCCAATTAGAAATCTTAGGAGACTCATTTTCAGCTCTGCTTTGAAGTGAATAAGTCACAGCAGCAATGCAAAGACTGGTGAGGCAACTATTGAGGCATTGTTTTGCCAGTTTCATCTAATTCTGATAGTAGAGATGTGTCTCCAGGATTTTTTTTTTAACATGTTCTGTGAGCATTAGTGGAGCCTTATTTGTGAAAAAGTATAAAATTTTGACTTTCACCGTGCTACTGTTATAACAGAACTCTGTTGCATCAGGGACCTCTTTGGAAGGATGTAAGGTTTTTGGTTGGAATAGTGTAAATTTTATTCACAGTAGCTGATATGGGGCTGTGTTCTGGATTTGTAAGAAAAACAGTATTGATAACAAGGAAGTTTTAGCTATTGCTGAACAGGGCTTACACAGCATCAAGGTCTTCTCTGCTTCCCAATCCACCCCACTAGGGAGGAGGCTGCTGGGGCACAAGGAGTTGGGAGTGGGCACAGGTAGGACAGCTGACCCCAACTGACCAAAGGGGTATCCCACATGATATGATATGATATCATGCTTAGCAATAAGAGCTGGGGGAAGAAGAAAGAGTGGGATATTTGGAATGATGGCATTAGTCACCATTATGCATGATGGAGACCTGTTTTCCTGCCTGAACACCTGCCTGCTCATGGGAAGAGGTGTATAACTTCTTTGTTTTGCTTTGCTTGTGTGCACAGTTTTTGCTTTACATGTGAAACTGTCTTTATCTCAACCCATGAGTTTTTTCAATTTTACCCTTCTGCTTCTGTCCCCCATCCCGTGTCCCCAGGCGAGGGTCTGGGTGGTGCTGGCCAGAGTTAAACTATGACAAAAGATTAATATGCATTCAGATCATCTGTCATTTCTTTCCCTTTTCATTAGGGAAAATGGCTGGGTGAGACACTGAAGGAGTTATGAACATGATTCATTAATGAATGTAAGGAACAGAAATTATGGAGGCAGGAGGAGGATGGATAATAATGAATTGCAAGTGAATAGCAACACAATTTTCTTACCTACATGTGTAGATGTGCACACTGGCCCTTTTATATACACATTCCCTCCACTAAAAGCCAACAACCCACTCTCTCATCTCCGATTTCTTTGGTTTAAAAGGCCTCAAATTATGCTAGAATATTTTAAGTTTAACATGAGGCTCCATAATAGATAGAGGTGTGGTTTATGGCTACATATCATCAGTAACTGAAGGATTCTGAATCTTAACTTGAACGAAAATAAAATAAAAATTCTTATTTACATATTATGACCATTGAAGGAGAGGAGAAAAAAAAGGGACAATTTGATTTCCTTAAATGTATTAATCTCTGAGAACTTGAGGTCTTCAGAGTTAATGCCCACAGAGGAGTACTTTGAGTTCTCTCAACTGAGATAATTCTACAATAATTGTCCATAAGGCTGATTTGAAGGTTGATGTACATAAGTTTTGAAAAAGCTAGAGAGTAGGGAATGAATACAGTACAGAAATTACAGCACACAGGGCTATCTGGAGGCTCAAGTAAACTATCTAAATGAATACTAGTTCTGAATTATTTTTTTTATTTTGCCTGCCAAAAGTCAGTAGAATTAAAATGGCTAAGGAAGGAGATTGAATAGATTAATCTGTCCCCCTTTTTTTTTTTACCCATTGGTAACAGTAGCTGCAGACAGGAGTAAATCATCTTTAACTGGATTTCTGTGAGTCACTAGGATGACGGCTATGTCTTCACAACTGCAGAAAGCCAAGTCTGTTTCTATGAGGTTTCCTCACCGCAGTTTTTAGGACTAATGAATTTAAGGTAATGCATAACAGCTCAGACAACAGATTTTGGCTTGCTAAGTAAGCATCTGGGCATCACCAACATCCCTGGTGTATTTGAGTTAACTGGAAGCTATGAATCATGTTAGCTGGACTGGACTGAGCTGCCCTAAAGGAAGCCTGTATCACTATAAAGGTTCTAAAGCACCATTACTCTTTGAATTATACACTGAGACAATTTTGAAAATGTTCTTCCCCCGAATCTTCTGGATCTCTAAAGGGTCTGGTTACAAAACTATTTCTATTTATTTTCACATTGTAGAAACAGTTGTTCTACCGCCTAACAATCCTTTCATTGTCTTTACTGTATTTTCTTAGCAAATTCTTCATTGATAAGAAATCTTGCAATATTTAGCCTCCTAATACTTCCACAAAACTTTCCTTTCCCTTATGAATGAACTTAAATCACTTTTCACAATAAAACCAGCTAGGTGATACTAAGACTCTCAGAGTCTGGGAATAATTTCTGTCCCTCTTTGCTATGTAGATTCTACTTTTGTTGACCAGCCT